>ML218330.1:259-28115 GCA_004785975.1 Popillia japonica
AAAAAAAAACACCCAACTGCAAGTTGCTTATCAGCCGGCAAATCCGCAAAAACTGCGTTACGCAATCTGGAAAACAAGATTGGAAGGATACAAATGTATTGCTGCATGTTTTGACATCTAGAATACTTTCAAGAGCACTCATTCAGATGAATCAAAAACGTAGCAGAAAATATAGGAATGGAATTGTAAACAAAATCCTGTCTAGGCTCTCAGATGCAATAATACAACCTACAACGCATCAAAGCTACATTCACACGGAGACATGATAGAAGTAGATGATGTGAAACTGTGATGATTCAACAGAAGTATCGCCATCTCGAGCAGAACGGTTTGAAACCGACCAATGGAGGCCCCAAGAAGATGTTAAACTTCTTCTAAAGATTAATTGGGGTATAATAGCTCGTGTGGAAGAGAAGTATCACCTACCTGATTGTTGGCTCGCATTGATTTCGTAGCGACAATAAATGATTAAAGTTAAATACAATTCTATGTTAGTCCTGATTTTGAGTGATAAACAAAAATGCGCAGAAACTTAATATCACAATAAGTTGTACTAAAAATAAAGTCTTGACTTCTGCCGCGCCCCGATTTCCAAGTAAGCCGCTTTAACTTGTAGTTATTACAAAGCCAACACAATAGGAAACTGCAACGGCAATCGTATCCTAGTTGTATATTTAGCATCTTGTGAGATTATATAGAAGATCTTTGTGTAAGTATGTAGTATTACAGATTTTACAGTGCAGTCATAAACCAACGCTTCTTTCACGCCACAAATGATTACTGACGACGAAGCGGTCGTATAAAATTAACCGTTTCGTATGGTGATCATGTAGAATGATGTCCGCATATCTTAAGGTTGGGAACATCTGCTGTCTATATTTGCGCATAGACGAACACAGAAAATTATTATTACCGCGATTACAACGGATGGACATCTGCTATATAAGAGCATTCTTTATTTACGTGTGCCGGTATGCGATCAGCAAGGTGAATGAAATCTGATTGTTCTCAATCACTGTCCGACCCCATTTGTACATCCCTACCGCTCATAATTATTTGCTAAATAATTTAGGAAGTAAATTAACTCGTTTGAACCACCGCAAAAAAAAACATAATATTTAGCCCTCAGCGAAAACCACAGAAGTAAATTAAACATTCCAAATTAAGCAAATCGAATTTAGCTGAAGTTTTGAGAGAGGATCCTGGCAAGCGAACCAGCTTTATTATTTTATCTTTTCATTTTACAGTGAGTGACAATTAAAGCTAAATTAAATGTCTTTGTTAATCCCTATTCATTTATTTATGTGTTTAATTATCTGCTCTCAATTTGAATATACAATTTAATTTAGGAAACACAAAGCGTTTATACGCAGGCAAGGGTAAAATGATGTTCATATATCACAAACATTGTTACCATTCGTTGTTGTTTCAAACACAAACGTCAAAATGAAACCATATAATGTTTATTTTTGCATCACTTTATTCGTGCATTTACATAGCTATGATTGTGTCTACTAAGATAGTTTACAAGCAAGCTGCTTAGTTTGCTCCGATATTTTATTTAAATAGAAGATTCTAGATAATACATGTATACCCAGTGACATTAGGAGTGTTACACCCACAAGGTATCATTTCTTTAGCTTGATTTTGTGGTAGTGTGATAGTAACACGAAAAAAAAAAATAAAAATGTGTTTGGCGACCCCGTAGTTGAGTACACTCCTGTACACTTCTAGGCGTTGATAAAATCAGATGGTCGACACTTACGGTAGATACGAACTTCGCTGATTAACTGGACCAAAGGTTGTGGAGGATGGTACAAAGTGGACAATCTCCTACTCATGAAATTCCACACATTTTCGATGGGGTTTAAGACCATGGAACGGGGAGGCAACATTAATGCCTGCTTATTAGAGAAAGTCTATAGTTCGATGAGCACTATGAGGACGTTTATTGTCTTGCTGAAAAAGGACGTGAGGACGGTCATCTAGATAACGTCTAAGGGTCTAGATAATGCGCAGCTGTCATACTGCCTCGAATAAACAGAAGTAGATTATCGGCTATCATAAGCAATAACCTCCCAAACCATTACTCCAACAGTTCTGTGTACATGCCTCTTAACAGCGAGCCCAATATCGCATCACTCTCCTTGCCGGCGTTGTACTCTTCTACGGCCATCATACATAGCTACGCAGAATCGCGATTCGCCGCTGAAGATGACATTCTGCTTCCCAATGCTGCCTTTTTCTGCACCAGTTTAAGCGTTCACGACAGTGGTCCGCAGTCAAAAGAAGCACTAACCGTGGACGGTATGAAAAAAGACCAAAGGGTCGAATGCGGCCATATAGTGTACGCAAGGTCTACCTTCTTCTCCAAACAATTGGTCAGCGATTTGACGCCTTGTAGCAAAACGATCTCGTAAAGCTAGTTGTCTGAGGCGCCTATCTTGCCGCTCTGTGGTACGCTTTGGTTGACCAGTTGTCTTCTTCGTGTTCCTCTACCTTTTTCGGTTCACGGCCAATTTTAACATGAGAAAAAGTTGACTTTCCTATCATAACATGCTATAATTACAGTCATTTTGATGCCAAAAAATCGAATTGACTAAATTACTCCTTCTGGGTGTAACACTTCTAATGTCACTGAGTATTATATCATATCGGAATCTTCTTTTCTGGATACCACAGTGTAGTTACAATTACTTTACTATACGAAAACTATAAAGTATCAAGAATGATAGAATCATTTCAAAATTTCGGATACAAAACCGGTTTCCTTCGTATAGGAAACTCCTTGAATCAATAGTGAATGTTGTATCTAACATACTGATGAGATGTTTGCTTCTTACGAAATTAAAACAAATTAATCAACAACGCTAAACAATCTCACTATTCAATTTGACCGAACAAAACGTTAACAGGTTATGATTATTATGGACGATACTTTATTATGCAAGATACTATTTTTATTTCATGACGGTATAATAGCTATTTACCTAATCTAATGATGTAAGCATATTTAAGTATAAATATTTACAAGGTGTGAGTTTGCAGAGACGGTCTTTATGTATGAGTTTACTTTAATTCCTGTTTTATTATATGAAACTGATAACGCTATAGGATACCTGCGAGGCTACTATGCAAACGTTATTGACCCGGAAACAACTCAAACTTTACAATCATCTTTGTATGTCGTGTCGAGTAAAAAACTCTTAATAAAATTGAAAACAACATCGTAATAAAACCGTTTGCCCAAAAGTTAGTAGTATAAAGAAATAGCACGGGAAATTTGCATTATGTGATTTAACCTGAAATATATTATTTTCGGCAAAATACTTTAAAAGTACTTCTGCAACTGTAGCAAAGCGAGCAACGCGAGAACTGTTACACGGGAATACAGATAAGTTTTTCTCACTGATTTAAATGAAACTTCGAGGGTCTAGTCTAAAGAAAGCGGTAACCATTTTATCTGTCTAATCTGTCTAAGGAGAACACAAGAAGTTAGCTATCTTGCGTATCTTTTACCATAAAGACAAGGTGAGACACGGCAGACTTATATATCTGCTAGGATTCCTTTTTATGTAATAGTCTCAGAAAATTGAAAATGTGAAGATTCTAATGAATCTTTCTTCGTGCAGATCTAACCTATTTGTCGAGGATCTGCTCGATTGTCTGTGTTTAGTGTACCTTCTGATTCAATATCGCCTTCTGCGGCCGAAATTTCGATCTCGCGTGAATTAATGCATACTACGATATCAGAAATATGTCCAAGATAAGAAAAGATCCTCAGAACACCATCATTATTCCAGCGGCAATTCACCAATCTTCTTTTGTTTCGGAATCAGTATAATGCCCTTAATATTTCAAGATGTTGCATTTAACCAATCGGTAATGAATACCTTTATTTAAACCACTATAAAATGATTATTGTCCAAAAATTGAAGACACGTGACTTTGGAGCTGGCTGCAACTGGCCAGTGAAAACATGGTTGCTACGCTTCCTTGCGTTAGTATGTTTTTTTTTTCTCTCAGATGGCAGATTTTCATTGCTATTGATGTCTCAATTAACACTCGGCATCGGCTTCTCAGATCTCTTTGAAGAAAATGAGTCGTGTCAGTCGGAAGGGACCACAGCCTATACTGTAACGGTTTGCATGGATTTTTTCAGCAACAGATTTCTTGGACACCTTAAGACACGATTTGCACTGGCCAGCGCTCTTCTAAATTTAGTCTTCTCTTATTTTTTCGCTTGTATACGACAACTGTTCCCGGAGGATGGAAGCCTTCAAAAATAACATTCAAGCCCAAATCCCAGAATTTTTTTTGGTAATTCTTCAACAAGTGCACGAAAACTTCAGAAAAAGATTTACTTAGTGTTTGAATTCAATTACCTGGCCTTACACCAGTTGAGGACCAGCACCTCCTGTACAAGACAAACTCTGAAATTGACAACTGCCTTGAAAATCTATAAGACAAACAAATTCTTATCGCTTATGTACAATGCAAAAGCGCTTACTCAATAATCAATGTTAATTTCACATAATCTGTAAGAAACTACAAACGGATAGATTCCTAAACAAGTAGAAACGTCTTACTAAATCTTAAAGCAAACTAGACCCATAATCCCTGGCAAGGAATAAAATTACTGTTTCAGAGTCACAGATCTACTCCAGAATCGATTATGTTCTTTAAGTATTCTTTGGTAATCTTCCCTGATGTACAATCCATCCAACTAACCATTTTAATCGATGAAAATATTTGTGGTTACATAGAACGTGTTCCTCGCCACAAGAAAATAATATTTTCAAAAAGTATTGCATGTTTCATACAAATCTTTCGTTTGCTATTTCTTGATACTCCTAAAATTTAGTAACACTGCAGCAACATGTTCATAAATCAAAAAACTAACATGAATGCATCAAACCCCTAAAATAATCTTTAACAGATCAAATCCGGAAAACAACATTCTGGCTAAAACAGATTAACAGTTGTTGTGCGAGTCTTCAGGATAGGCAGTGTACAACTCTTTTTCCCCGAAGAATTAAAATATTAAGCAAGTTTCATAAAGCGCAAAAGAAATGTTTCGTAGATCGTAAAAATACATTCGTCTTAGGTAGACAGTTACGAAAAATTTCAACCCATGGTAGCGACACAAATCAGCAAAATCTTCAAATGCTTAGGAGCAAGAAGTCTATGATCCTTAGTGGTAACAGAAAATGAAGAATAAGGACACCGTAGGGGTTATAACTAACGCTTTTCATATACTACAGCAAAATGCAATTTCACAATATTTGGATACTGAAAAACAATGCCAGAACAAAGAAATTGTTAATTTTGTCAACCATTTTGGAAGAAATTATGTTTTTGGAACAATATACAGCACATTAGTACTTCTACACTAAACTTGAACAGTGATGTTTTGTTATTAATGTAAGTATACAGAGCGTACTTAAAGAATAATAGCACAATGTACATGTTTATAAATTAGTAATCGTTTTCTGCACTAATAATAATGCATTCTATTAACCATTTTCATTTATCAAGTAAAACAAGACAAAGAAAAATCCTTTAATAAAGCAGCGAAATAAATTCAGCCTCCTAAAAATGTATATTCAATAATTAGCGCTACTCAAATTAAAAAGTTACCGATTGCATTTTTAATTCGATGGGATTTGCTCTCGGCGTATCCGCCCAACTGTCTGGCTTTGTGGCGGCTACGTAAGCCATTCTCTAAATCGCATTTACGGATGTCCTACTGCTTCTGTTTCATTTTTCATTCTATTATTGTTTGTTTTCCATTAAGCAATTTGCATTTTGACAACTTTTTAACTCGAAGCCGATTACAATAAAATTTTCGGTAATTTTCCGCTTACGTAAACTTTTTATCGAGTTTACTTTTTGAACAGTTGCAGTTAAGTGCTTTATTTCTGGCGGAGAGTATAGATTGTTTGTAGGTGTCACAATTGTAACGGAATTAGTTCTTGCCCGGCGGAAGTTATCGTTTCAACAAAGAGAAACAGACGTCAAAACATTACAGTTGCATTAAGTTTGTTCCTTAGAGGATACTGAATGAACCAATAGAATTTCTTTTATTGCCACGGGAAATCAGTTACGATATGTCAACATTTTGCGAGTATCGCGCGGCGTGCTGCTCTATAGATAATAGTGATAGTATTTTTGTAAAATATTATTCTCTCTTTTAATTTTCTCTGACAGCCTTGCGTTTAAAAATAAGTTTTTTTTAGTTTTTGTAGATTTAGAATACTTGATAATGAATATATGTACATTTTAAGCTGAAATACGGACAAAGCAACGTGTGATACAAGATAAAGAAACACGTCATCACCTTGACAAAGGGATTTAATATGTACGTCAAAGTTTAGGCAATCAGGAGCGGATTAGTTAAGAAGCTGACGTGAGCAGAAACGAAAACGTGGCCATTTGTTTTCCCTCTAAGTAGCGTATAACACATTGAAGTAACATTTATCACCGGACTAGTCGAATGGTGTTTCATAATTCTGTATTATTTTATCTGATCAGTTTTCTTCGCTTTCCAATTAAAATGTTGTCATTGCTATAAATACTTCTATTAGTACCTACATTATTGATGTTTGATGCAACTAATATAGACAATAACAAAACACAAACATTGCCGGTCTTTTATGAAGTATGCACTAAAGCACAATACTCACTGATGTTAGCTAATTAAATTTAATTAATTTGAATAGCTAAACACAATCATGTAGTAGGCTAAATTTGATGAACATTCAGATCAAACAACAATGCTCCTTTGGTATATACATAGCTATATCCTTTATTAAACGCATGAAGTAATGTATACATTCGTTTTATTTCGTTAAAAAAAGAAATTTAATGAGAAAACCGCATTAAAGCATTCTTACGCATTCTATCAGGATAAAATTGAAAATGGAACTTGTAGTAGTTTTACTGTCGTCACAATTTTAATTCACTCAGTTATGTGTTTGTGTTTTAACGTCCTTTTCACATTAGAGTCTCAACACCAATTGGTTTATGATCCACGACCTTTACCGCCATTACTATTTCCTATAACTACTATTATTATAACTAATGATGTCGTTTAAAACATATTTTTTGTCAAACGTATGCAAAGAAAACGCAGGGGTTTATCTCTGTATATATTGGTTCGTTAAGGAAACGGTAATATTTCATCTTGTCGTGTTTGAAAGCAACGTGTCTTGTTTTTCAATGCTTAAATCTGTGCTTATTGATTTAATGCTCCTTAGATGGTAACATTATTTGTTTTAGTGAATCGAACCAGGTTATCGGGTATCGAGTTATTGATAGAAAAAACATAGTGTACAATATATTTTCAAACACCCTGTAAGTTATCTTTTGTCCTCCCTTCCTCCCCTTTTAATTGCTGATCCAGTGACATTAGAACTTCTCGACAGGCAACAATTCTACCCCTGTCAAAGTCACTAATACGGTGATAATTTTTTTTTTGACTCTAGGCATTTTGTTATACTTAACACTTGCATACGGATACGCAATAACCAACCTTTTCTATATTAGTCAGCCCTCATGAACATGAATCTCTTCGCAGAAAAGTATCATTGCATCCATTAATATAATCATTTTGATTCCAATTCAAATCAAGTTGAACAAATTACTACTTCTGTAGTGGGTGTTAGATTAGTTAAAGTCTTTTAAAGTCTGTAAAAATTTTACATGACATTGGTTTTTTATGTTATTTGATTTTAGTTTTTAATATTTATTCTCTGGCAAAACGTCCAGTTTGCGTTTTCAATTGCGTATAGTTTGGTTGTCGGTAATAATTTTACAATTTTACACTTTTGTTTCGACTTAATTTTAAACAATGTACATTTCTTATCAAAATACTACTTCAAACAATTATTTTATTCATAAAAAATAGTTCAATCATGTAAGTAATCTCACGTCAGTCATTTTGTTTGTTTTTATGTTAATTATAATGTTTTTTGACAGGATGTCTTGAGAAAGTCTGTATCCACAGAGGAAAATTCGACATTTTCGAATAAGGAACTTTCATTAAAGGACAGGCCTTTTCATCTGCCTATAATTATCTGAAGTATATAGCGTTAATATTATAGTAGTTACCAGTACTCCGTTACTGTTTTCCAAGTTATTGAGTACTACTGGTAGCAACACATTCACAAAAAAATGTGCTCTGCCGTCTCTAGATCTTCTTGGCATAGACTACAGGTTTGATCCTCAACTTTGGCGAGCTTTAGCGAGCGATATTTTAGGGCCGAATCCTGCTAGAAGTTGGACGCTGAAAGATAGCACCCTCTTTGCAAAGTCTTGATAAGAGTGCTTTCACTAGCTTTTTTAGTGGCGAGCTCTGTCAGGTAGAAGCCTTCTTGTTGTCCTCCCATTTATTGATAGCTTGTTTCAGATGGTTTTTTTGTAGACCATAACAGAGATTAGGGCCAATAAAAGGCATTTTGCTTATTTGACTTTTCGATTCCATTAGTCCAGTGGAGCCTTCAGTGGGTGCCACTGAAGAGTAACGTGATTTTTGTGTCCCAATTGCCTTAACTTGCAACAGACCAGATTCGTATGTAACAGCTTTCAAGGTCACCTGGCTCTCTGAAAATATAGGTAATTATGGTTGCGTATCGTGTTCCTAGCTCGAGGTTCTTTCGGGCGCATAGATTTATGGCAGAAATCTCCGCCTGAAATATGGTAGTGTGGAGTCCCATAGACTCTTTGAGATAGTAGTTAGGCCTACTAACCCTTCCATGCACGAGCCGTCCGTGTACCATGCCAAGGTACGTCTTTTGAGTTGAGGCTCATCGAATAACTAACTAGGGTTTTTGATGACTACTTTGTAGAGTTGGTCAAAATTGTATTGCATAGGGATTCTGTCCTTAGCAATGTAAATCAGGCGATTGATATTGGGATCTCTAAGGATTTTGAGGTGTCCTCTAATGTCCCCAGGTTTTAGTCCCTTTAGTCTGATAAGAGGCACTTAATATAGCCTGTTTTTGGATGTAGATGTGCAGAGGCGCGATTCCCAGCAGGACTTCTAGTGCTGCAGTGGGACAGATCCTCACACTTAGATTGGTTGCTCCAAAATACCTTCTGATTTCAAGATGAACAATCCACTGATTTTAGTTCTTTCCAGAATATTTATAATGCATCATTCCTGCATTATTTGGGAGGTCTATAGCATTATGCAAAGTATACGTACATATATAGTTTTCTATTAAATATCAGATCGTTTGTGAGCGGTAGTGTACATAACTTAATGGTTTCTATACTCTAGCATGTTATGAACTAAAAATGATATATACGTATGTATGTAGCTACGTTACAATGGAAGAATAATTTTCATTACATGAATATCATCTTATCTAGGCGCAAGAGAAATGATGTACCGTAAATGTTATATTCAATTAAATATACCGCGACGTCTGGGGATACTTACAAGAAATTTCACTTCTATCATTCGTCGTTTCCACAATATACATACATCAAAAGCATGATATCCAGGATTAAATATACCATCCCCGTTTGACATATAGGTTAATCCTTCTATCAAGAAACGCATGCAACTAGATAGATGTACGTCGACTTCTAGATCTCTCCGCTTGCTTCTTCCTGCGTATTAAGAGAAGGATAGAAAACAGCAATACTACCATATCTACCTGTGTGTGTGCAATCAGGACTGCCAACCCCGACCAAACGTCGTTCGTTCATACGAGTGTGCTTGTCTCTCATGCCCTCATAGGTATTTTATCCGGCTCTCGGGCTCTAAATTAATTTCGTAGCCATATTGTTTTGATTTAATTAAGATACCTCCTGCCTGTCTCACACCCCACCTCTATCTCTTTCATTTTATTAGCGAAGCTACAGCTATCTAGCTAGTAGCTAAGGTAGACGTAGGTAATTGCCTGTTGGGTCGGAGAGAAGTCTATGCAGTAGCTTCAGCGCCCTGTTTCGTTCCTGATATCATTCCCACATTATCACAATGTTGCACACCCCGTTACACACGCACACTCATACATGCAAAGAGCTGAAGATCGCCCACTACCTTTCTCGTAAGCAGGCAGCAGCGAGAACACAAAATTGAACATCGTTGATTCTATAACTCGGGGCGCCCCTTCTAATACGTCGAGGATAAATTAGCTGTTCATTGTCTTTAAATACCTGTTCGCCTTCAGGTTAACAAGTGATAGTATTGTAGTTAGGGTGCCTACTATGTTTTACATACGTGAGACGTTGAAATAACGTTGATGATATAATGAAAGTTAAATTTAAGTTTCATAATGTGTATGCATGTTAATTAACACAAGTAAAGCGCTGATGTGGATGTGGAAGTCTATTACGGTGCCTACAACATGTAAGGTAGGAAATATAAAATCAGTTAGATTACAAAAAAAATAAATTCCACAAGAGTACCCACTAGATGTAAGTAAAGGAAGGTGAATAATTGACGAAGGTTGTTTCATATAATGAATATGGTACTGATTTTGTAATGCAGACAGTGTTTTCAGCACAGAGGCCATTACTATAACAAAGGTATTGAAGAATATTATATGTATCTATTACTAATGACAATCTTGGTTGTAGCGACCTATTATTGAAACTAACTAATGCTACTATTATCCCCAGAACGGTCCACCCAACCCAATAGTACTTCCTACGAGATAATCTAATAGCAAGACTATTAAAAAAAACGCGTTTGGACACACTACATATACACCAAGAACTGCAGTGGTAGTCCGACAAACAATACAGTTTGGAAGCCACTGTAGTTGTACTGCAAAATACTGACTTTCCTCCCAATATAACAACCAAATCATATTAGCTTAATTACGGTCCAGATATTGGCCCAAACTACCTAGGGAGCATGGGCCTCCTGCCTACGCTGATCAGCCTTATATAGGACTCGTTTTGGCAAGAGCGGATTACTGTGCGCTAGTGTGGCTTAACAGCCTTCGTTCACAGAATTGATGTTCAACTTAATAACACGATGAGAACGATCTCCTGTGTCATTAGGTCCACTACACCTGCGCGGAAAAGGGGGAGTATAAAAAGATTTTTGAAAAATAAAACCTGCTAATAAGCGAGGAAATAGATGACGCCAACCACAACCTCCTCCGATTTAGAAAGTCTCATATTAGAACAGCAATAGCTGCCATAGGGGTTTTATAGGTTAAATCCTGGCACTAGGAATGTATCACACAGCCAAATGGCAGGCATTACCCAATAGCCACCGAGCAATGGGTAATGAGCTGCCACGCATTGTCAACCACCTGCACAAATTGGGCAAGAAACCAACATCCCTTCCCATTGTAGCCTATATGTTTGTGACTGACTTAAGCCATATAAATAAATAATAAATGTAAAATTTATAGCAGATCAAAGATACCAACCAAAGCTGGATACCACACCCACTAATAGCATACGGCAAAATGAGTGATTATGGAGATGAGAAGGAGCGTGTGTGCGGCAACACTCACATTGATGAAGTTGGAGCTGACCTGAAGAGAACTTAATACCTTAGAAGGAGAAGAGAAGATCTAGTATCATCTTTTTGCTAGAGTAGAAATACGGCGGGAGAATAAAGGAAGAATCCATTCCTCAGCATTCTTCAACTGCTTCCAAGTATAAGAGGCAAGAGTTATTGTTAAGGCTGCGCGTGTGGATCGTTTCACGTAACAGTCCTGCGGAAAAACTTATCATATCCTTAAAGACTCCAGGCCAGGGATTGAACCCAATACTTCTAGGTTGGGAAGTACCGGGTACTGGTTACTAGACCGATTTAAAAAACGATTTGTAGACATCGAACAATAGACCAGAAGAGAAACAAATGCTGCTGAAGCACTAGCTAAACTAAAAAATTCTCTATTCTATACAATTTATTGAGTAAATATTGGAAAGGACTACGATAAAGAGATCTACACTTTTGATTCTGACTGTACAACATTCATTTCGCTACAATAGAACAGTGGCAAAAAGTTGAAACTCAACTCACGCACATATTCGGCACGCACACTTGGGAAGGTTGAAGTCATGCAGTAACCTACCCGGCCGCAAGCACTTCAGAGCCAACTACTTGAAAGTCGCGCTTCAAGTGCCTCCTAAATTACAACGGCCGAACCGTTGTCGGTCGGGGTAGTTGAAAACGTAGCTAACAGCTCAATGGCTAGCAATGCGTCTCGCTCTGGACTGAGCAATTAACAAAGGAAAACGCATTAAACTACGGATTTAGTGCACTCCATCCACTCACCGAAAGTACCGCGCGCGCGAATGGTAAGCCAAGGAGTCGGCGTCGGCGACGATAACAACCGCGCACCGTGACATCTCAAGCGTCCTATGGGTGTGACGAAATGAAAACGGCATCCGTTCAAGTCGGCTGGGCGCCTGTTGTTTCCCTTCGATTGTTATTGTCGAGTAATTATCTATTATTTTCGGCGAATTGTGCGCCGGATACAGGCTGCTGAAAGAGAACAATAAAAGCGTGGTCAAGGGAAGGTTTACCTCTCAAACAGTGAGCCCAAATATGTACAGTCGAATCAGTGCTCTCTATGAACGTCCAGCACAAAATCGTTATTTGACCTACAGATGAGAAAAATGGGTTTTTGAAGATTATCTGTTTTATTTTCCTACAGCATACATCTCTGGCGCAGATAGAGAGTTACTATAGCTACAAAGCAAAGCTCACTCCTAAAATACATAGGTTCTGCCTTATAATTATCAGCCTTCCTCAAATCTTTGGAAGCAAAATAGTTTTCAGAATCGAAGAGGTACTAGAAGCAAAGAAAATTTGTTGAAAAAGCTGTCGATATGTCGGTGATGGGAAGTAGTAGTCGTTTTTATAGGCGCAAAATCATCAAAAGTGAACAAATGAAGAAAAATCATACATAATTTTATCTGGTCACTCTATGTAGATTTGGTATGAACAATGTTCCAATGATTTTGAAACACGTAAATCTTGAATTCTATTGAAGAAGGCAAGTATAATCATGGTATGGGCTGGTAGAAGTATTGGTGGAAAAACTGATCTCGTTTTGATAGAATGTAATATGACCGGTAAAGTTTGTATGGAACACATCATCTTACAGGCAGTTATGCCATAGCTGGGGATTAGGTGAAAATTTCAAGTTCTTGCAAAAGAATGGACGTCCAAATGTTGCTCGAATTAATTCCTCGAACCATTGTTAGATTTCTTCGAATCATTTAGTTTCAGCAATACCTAACGTAAAAATTGTACAGTAATACACGCTGACTATATCTAAAAATTATATTTTGACAGAAATTAGGCCAGAAAATGTGATCTATTATTTACTGTATGTATTATTATATCATCAAACTAGTAACATTATAAATTTCAAACACGAAACAGGCAAACAAGTCTTCAAGAAACAGATTAAACGAGCTTTGCGCTGTAATTTCTTCAGTGAGTTAGTTGCAGCGGCTTTCTAAGTTAAAACTGCTGCCCTGTTAACCACTTTGCTGTCGACAGTATATGGTAGATCGATCGGCATACATTTACGCAAGAGAAATGTCACAGTGCACTGGGAGAATTAAATCCGTGGCAAACTATTGCATCTCCAGGCAGACATTTAGCCACTGCGGTTATCGACCAGTTGATGAATATATTGCCTGTGCTGTCATATACATACAATAAACCATTAACGTATGTACATGGCGGTTATTAATAGTAAGTTGCGAATTAAAGTGAGACATTAAAAACTACATTAAAATTAATTTTTTGATTTGGAAAGGTAATAATTTACAAATAAACACCAAACCAGCTACTTAAATCAACAAAAAATGTTACAAAGTAAGATGTACGCAAAAGGCTGGATTGGATTATATTAGAATGAAATTAGCATGCTTGAAGAGTCATAAACACAGCAAAATATCGTTCAACTAAAGGATTAATTGGTACTTATCACACTTTGCACATAGAAAGCGAATTTAAAATGCAACCCAACTTTGCAATCATCCAAATATCATACAAATTGGTTTTGATTTGGTGTCGATTAGGGCATTGGTTTCCCCCTATGCAGGACCTACAGGAGAACGCGTAAACATTTACAATTGATATGAATAGGTACATCATTAATCAATAAGAAGAACTGTCGAGTCCATTACCTAGATGGCAAACATGCTTGGAATGCAATAGAAAGAAATACCACCTCATAAAATCTTGAACTCTGCTTTTCGTCAAGACCTTAAATTGGTTTTAATGTATTCTGCAAAATGCATTATAGGTACCAGATAATCATATGGCATGGTGCGTGAAATAGTAATCGATGCCCATTAGAGGACGAAGAGGGACCTCAGAGGCAAGGGGACGTAATTGAGTGCCAAAATTTTTACCAACAGTAACCGAGTTGATTTAAGCTTTGAAAAAATTTATTGAAATTAAATTCCATACTTTACTTAATATACAAAAACAAAATTTGTTCAAGAATACATACTTCCTTCAATCCTGAAACTACAAAGCACAAATTCATTATGGTTAAGATGTTAATACTCACTTAGTACCAAACAATAATTTCAACTTAAGAACATCATAATTTTAGACAAATTAAACCGTAATGAAATTATTAAACGCAATTTTAGAGTTGCATACAACACATCTGAGGCGAAAGCAGTATACCATCCTAGACTTTAAGGTAGTTTGTGGTTTCTTTGTGTAGAACTTCTCCTAAGTAGTCGGTTGAAATATGGAGGTAGCAAGAAAACAAAGCTGTGTTAGCAATTCTATGTAACAAAGATAACTAAATGTTACAATATTAATTTCGCAAAACCTGGTACCTCTTCTATTTTTGTTGTATGATTTTTGTGCAAATTCAAATGAGTTAATTGCTAGAAATATACATATTCCTTGTAAATTTAGCATTAGCCTATCAAAGATTAATTTCAATTATATGTTGCAGACTACAAACGATACATAATCTCTCACAGAATTATCCGTCCGATTACCAAATTATTATATTCTGTTTGAGTGATAATTTTGATCCAGTAAATAATTTATCCGTGTGCGTAATTAGACACACAAGCACTACAAATTATTTTAGAATAGCATTTATCGCCATACGTAATTCGTAGAATAGATCAAAGTAAATGAAAATAGGCAACGGATTTAAGCATCGTGATTAGTTTCATTAATTTGTTAAATTTCAGGCAGCGATAGATGAATGTAGTGCCTTAGGTATTTATTAGCTATGTAAAGGAAAATTAACATCAAATTAGCAATTTCTCGCAATTCACTTTCAATCAAGTTCCTGATATTTTACTTTGCAATACAATTTCCTGGAATTTTTGCGATATCTGCTGCGTCGAGAGCCACTTCAACATTTCATTTTATGCAAATTAAGTATGATGTCATATTAAGACTAACGAAAACAGGTACCTAGTGCTGTTTCATAATATATATACATATATAACTGATGATAGACGACACAAGAACTCGATTAAAGGTATTCAAATGTAATAGAAATTAATAAGTTTTCAAGTGGAGTGAAGTAACTTACTTTAAAAGATTTTTTTTTTAATTGTCCCATGGGCGGGTGATTCCGTACGGCCACTCGGCCAAAAAGACCAATTGTGCCCCCATATCGTTTAGGCCCTCCATCCCGGTTGCGCCTGTGAGAAAAAGTGTGCAAACAGGTCGAGAGTTAGTTTCTCTAGTTTGGGTTCGTCCAATCTCGCGACCCCAAAGTAGCTCCGCCTTTCCATGTCCCATGCAGGGCAGTCGGAAAAGAGGGAGTTTCCTCCACGTACGTGCAGCTTCTGCACTGGGGAGAATTTGCTAAGCCCATGCGAAACAGGTGTTTGTTCAGTGTGCAGTGTCCAGTCAGGATACCTGTTAGCATCCTTAGCCTGGGTCTGGTCATAGAAACGGCTTTACGGAGCCTGTCCTGGTTCGGGTGAACACCCAGGATTTTGCAGTGTCTCATCCCAGAGAGTCCCCTCCAGTGGCACCAGTGTCTGGCAGTGACGAAAGCCTTGACGCAACCATAGGAACTCCCACACGTCGGTTCCGGACCTATGTGTAGGCGTTCGCTGGCCGCTCTGGCTAACTCGTCGGCAATTTCATACCCCCTGATCTCGGAGTGGCCCGGCACCCTTCTCAGCGTAACGCTGTGAAGTTCAGCCAGTTGTTTCAACTTCCTGTGGCAGTTTAAGACTACTTCGGAATGAAACTTGACAGCTTGTAGGGCCTTGAGGGCACCCTGGCTGTGCGATAGAATTTCCACCAATTCATTCCCATGCGAGGAGGTTAAGATTCCTTCCGCGCACGTCTGAATGGCGATAATGTCGGCCTGGAAGACGGAAGGAGAGGACTCCAGGCTGATAGATTGACCATGCGGCTCCCCATCCCTCCAGATTCCAATGCCCGTGCCATTTGGCGATTTGGAAGACAAACCAACGTTGAAGCTCTTGCTTCTTTGTTGAACTTTGTTCAGGGTACTTACCGCATACCCTAGGCTGGCTTTGTGCCACCAGATCAGTGAAGCGTAAGTTATTGAGGGTGTTATGACCTTGGTGTACAGCCAATACACCATTTCAGGTTTCAGCCTCCACGTTTTACCAAACATAGCTCTGCAGGCCCAGAAGGATCTCATCGCTTTGTTTGTCACATGTACCAGGTGCGACTTGTACGTCAATGGCGTCCAGGATCACGCCCAGATATTTCGCCTCGCCGGATATTGGTATCTTAGAGGCGAAGATTGTCGGACACCGGAGGTCGAACAAATTCCTTCTCCAAGTGAACGGGACCATTATTCTTTTCTTGGGGTTGACGCAGAGCTCTTTCGTTTGACACCACCTCTTTCACCTCTCTCATTATTTACCGACCACTTAAATGCAATTAAATTGAAAATACCAATCTCCAACTTTAGGTGGAAAGTGGAAAGTAGAAATATTTCTAGAACCACCTAATTAATTTTATTAATGTTGGTGACATGCTATCTGAAGTAAAATATGCAGGCAAATGTTGAACTTTAGATTTAATTCTTCTTAAAATAAAAATTTTTTCAAACACAAATTTAGTACCTTTCGTAAATTTACCTTTTTTGTTTGTAGGTATATATTTTTTCACGCAGGTATTTGGGTGGTTGCTTGCAAGAAATGCTGCGCCAAACTGTAACAGAACCCTTATTTGTTCAGGCTAACTGAAGAGGTAATTAATTTTTCCATAGCCAGCCTTGAGCAGTTTTTTTTTTGTTCTGCGTATATTAACGCTGCCAATTAAAAAAGAAGGCCCTACACGTTCTGCCCGAAGCATTGTTTTCTTTATATTAGCCACAATCACTCTACGATCCAAAAACAAAAACTCTTACTTAATTACGACGTAAAATATAAAACTTGTGTCGATTTGTTTGTACACACTACCAATCTCTGCCTGAAATACCTACCTAATACGTATACACAAAGGGAAACCTAATTTTACTTGGGATATATGTATATACGCATATAAATTTTCCAATTAGGGTGGTGTGCTTATGAAGTGGTGGATTTTTGGTGCCTTCATTTACATGGTATATGCACTGTATTTATATTACGCTCTAAATTACGTAATTACTGCGGTAATTAATGGAATGTTACCGCTTTTGTGTTTTCACTTGCTAAAATGGATTTTTTTATTAGATTCTCAATTTTGTGCACTAGAAGTCGTTCTTGTTATATCGCTTGTTCCGTCGAAATTTTAATGACGTACTTGCTGTTCTTGGTGCAGCTTCTCTTTGGAACTCTTTATGTTTGTGTTTAATTACGTAATTTTTAACTTGCTTTAATGTCGAGCGGTGCCCTGCCATATTTAAATTCATCGCTCCGGGTAACGACTTGATTTTTTCATATTCGTCGACTGACAGATGGTCTCGGCATTTCAGAACAGGTCAGCGATATAAATCGCCGTGTTACTGCTGTACCTGCTCGAATTCACTTTCATCTCCTGTGATGATTTATAATTTATAAGGTACCCATATATTGAAAAAATATGTATGTGTATATTCAGCCATGTTATGTACACTCATGGACAGTTTCCATATAATAACGTATTGAAAGTGGTCCATTTTTACTTTCCATGAGTGTACGTGTATGTCTGTCTTTTTGTATACTAGAGGTACCTTTATCCCTCATACTGTCTCTTGATGTCGTATTTATCTTTTCTGTTTCGTAATAGAAACGAGATTTGATTATTTTTCCAGGTGGGCACCCTAAACTATTGAGGCCCTTTTCCAAAACCATTACACGCAAATCTGGTTTAATATAGTATCAATTCAATGAACCACTCACAAGAAATCGTTGAAGCTCCATAATGGTTGGCATAAAATGGCGCAAACGGCCAAGTATGAGTGCAGTTATTAAAATTAAAATCAAAATACCAGGAAATCTTCCGATGGATACATAATCTGACAGAGATAAATCTAATTTATAAAAACACTTTTTACCATATAATTCCAACGAGACTAGACTGCATTGTATCGTATCTATAAACTCTGTTGTTGTAAAACATAGGCGTCTAAGCATAACGAATAATTCACCCAAGCGCTCGGTAAAAGTATTAGAAGCTGTCGCTGCTCCAACTTCAGGAAGAAAAGGATCATTCTAATTGGTATTTTGGCCATGTTCCAACCACGTTTCCGCTGTCATCAATGCTTGTATCCAATCTGGATCTGCTAATTTGGATGCACCACACATCGAAATAAAAAGAAAGGCAAAAAAGGTTCTGCCATGTGCCTAACTGCCGAAGAAGGCTAAACCTATTTTATCAGCGATAAAGCTACCGACAAGAACAATGAATGACCATTAAATAAAGGACAAATTTCTATACATCGTTTACTATAGAAGGAAGTCATTTTCTGCCAGTAAAACGATCCTATTATATCCATATCTGCATAGTTGATGCTCAAGGCCCAAGTTATTCCACACAACTAACATCCATGAATTCACATGAATCCCAAGCACACTAGAAAAGGAATTTTCACTGAATTCCCTTACTGCAACCGTACATTCTCCAACTCAAGGATTAATCTTCATGCATCTCACAAAAACAAAGAATGGAATCTCATCTCGAACAGTATTAGTAGTACTAATGAATTAAAAGAAATTAGTTAATCAATAAACTGAAAAAAAAATTAAAATAAAATTTAATTAACTGAGGTGGGGTATCTTATCACAAAAATGTAGGTGAACCAATCAAGCCCAACATACAATAATGGAACTACTCAACATGTATAGTCTTTTCAAGCTGGTGCAATTCAGTTTAAACATGCTGAAATCATGTGGTTATTTGTTAAAATAGCAAGACATCATTACTAACAACAATGTACGGCTCAAGATTCAATTCGATTAGAAAAATGACTACTTCTGTACTACGAGTGTAATTATTTGTTTTTTAACTCGGCGCCTCCGCCAAAATGTGACCATCAATTCTTAGTACTTAAAGGAAGTTTGGAGGCATTGACAAGGTTTGGTTCGTCTGTTTTCTGGTTTTTTATATGCAACGAGATAATTTAAACTATAAAGTTGATTTGTGAAAGTTAGTACATATATTTTCAGAAAAATAAATATTTATTATTATTCTAAAATAAGCCAAAAGTAAAAATATATTCTAATTTAAGTCTGTATATGTGTACTTATGTCCCACTCCGTTTTGCACCTGTATAGGTATCAATTACACATAAAAAGTTAATGTACCCAGAGACTTTTAGCTGTTAGAACTTCTTTAATTCTTCTGGGCATAGATTCAACTACAGCATTGCAATATTGTACCATTCACTCCTTAAATCCAAAACATTTGGCGGTGGTGCATGGTATTCCATATGTAGACGTCTTTTTAAATGACCCCACAGGTTCTCAATAGGATTGATGTCGGGGCTTTGTTCAATTGTTGATTGATGCTAACCAGTTTTGCACAGATTTTCTATTCATTCACAATTTCTGCAATTTTGTGTAAACCTCCAACGCCATACGATGTCACACAGCCCCATATCATTATTGAGCCATACTTGGCAACCATTTTAACATATTTTCATTGGAGAAGAGCACGTTTTTTTTTCAACACCAAGTACGACCGTAGGAACTATATCTATTTATTTTAATTTCATCGCTGCATATAACTCTCGCCATTGCTCATTCATATTTTTTTGCAAATAATAAAGGAGCTTTAATATTTTTATCGGAAAGCAAAGGTCTACGCTTTTTTTCTAATGCTACTTAATTATGTCCATTCAATGCTCTCATTGCTGCCCATTTGCTAATTCATTTCCCATGTCCTTGTTTAAAAGATTTATTTCCATAGATGCAGTTGAATCCTCTTTATGTTTCTATGAATCTCACTAAATGTCGATTTTCACGAACTATCTGTAATTTTGGCCATCCAACAACACTTTTTTCGTAATTTCTGTACAAAACTATGATTTTAAATTTTTTGGCAACTTCTCTTGTTGATAGATTTATTTTTTAGGAATAGTATCGCCTCCTTCCTAGTTTGATTGTCACTTTTCTTCATTTTTTAGTTCTAGTTATTACGCTACGTTTACTTATGAAATATAAATGAATACTAAATATTTATACTGGGTGTGAACCACCAGAACTGTGCAGCGCAGATAATACTGTTGTTACCCTAATTATATGCACCTGTTTGTATTTAACAGAAACCAGTGCAAAACTGAACACAATATGGTATGATATTTTTGTAGTAAAAACAAGTATGCCATTCATTATGTTCAGTACAAATAGACATTATCCAGATAGTTTTTCCACTTGTTAGGTCAATGATAACACGCAATTCTAACAAAATAAATAAATAAATTTGACGTTTGTTAAAATTGCGTGTTATCATTGACCTAACAAGTGGAAAAACTATCTGGATAATAAGATAAGTTAAAAGGTCATAAAAATACATATATTATGTACAAATAGACAGAAATGATTCATCGTTTTAACCCTAGTAATATTATCTGTGCATAATTCATAACGCCCAGATATAATTACGTATGTAAAATCTGAACATGTTACGAGGACGTATTTTTATGTTATCTACCTAGCCATGAAACAACAGAGTGACGATGTCAAAAACATTGCTGTCACTGGTAGAAGTACATGTGCTAAATTGTGTTTAGTTTTTGCTGTTAATAGTTATTTGAGACGGTCTATTGCTCAATAAAATGAGTGAAACTAAGATTGAACATCGCAGCGTAATAAAGTACCTGACAAAAAAGCAATTAATGAAAGAATGGTTGCTGTATATGGGAAAGATACACCATCTTATTTCCAAGTAAAACATTGGTCTAAACTCTTTCGATGGGGCTGAGAGTCAATCAATGATGACCCAAAGTCCGGACGACCCGTTGAAGCTGGAACTGAAGACATTGTGCGAAAAGTCGAAAATTTGGAACTGAGAGATCGGCGTGTAAAAATCTCTGTCATTGCCAATGAAGTCTGTATATCCGAAACAGTTGTCCTCAAAATTTTGCATGGCGATTTAGGTATGAAGAAGGTCTGCACGGTGGATACCCAGCTTGCTTACACCTGAACAAAATCTGTATAGAAAAGAAGTTTCTCAAGAAAATTTGGTCAAGTTGGAGTGAGACAAAACATTTTTATCTCGAATTATCACCGGGAATGAGACTTGGGTATCTTACTGGGACTCTTCTACTACATAGGAATCCATGCAGTGGGTTCATAAAGCCTCTCCACTACCAATCAAGGCCAAGACTCAATTTTCTGGAAAAAACTGATGGCAACTTTTTTCTGGGATACTGAAGGACTCTTGCTTATTGAATATACATATGCCGGGAGGGTCTACCATTAATGGAGAGGTCTACGGAAACACAGGTTTATAGAGTTAAGGCATCTACCTTATAGCCCCGACTTAGTTTCGTCAGACTTCTTCTCATTTAAAAGCTTCTGGTGAAGAACTCAAAGAAGCTATTTTGCGAAGAATACTTCGGGGGGTTACCGAAGCAATTTTTTTCTGAGAGTATGGCGCAACTGGAAAATTTACGGAAAGATGGAATAAGTGTGTTAGTGTTGAAGGGAGTTATGTAGAAAAAAAATTGTTCACTTATGTGCTTCTTTTCATGGCTAGGTAGATAATTTGCTTTTTAAACTCTAACGCGCTGAGGCGACACATTTTCAAAGTACGTTTCCGCAACGCGCGCTGTAAGGTGTTAGCGTCGGCATGTAAGCCGCCCTTGCACCGTGAAATAGTGGATAAGCGCTGGCCCGTTTCGGATAAACAAACTGCGGAAATTTAAAACCCTGCCAGGAACGTGATACCTTTATAATGCACTTCATTTTATCAAATTTACATACATCCAAAATCGATCACTACTATACGACGTAGATGTTCACAAGAAAATCACGATAGTGTAAATGATGGTAAATATGTTATTTTCATCGCGAGATACACATTTTTTTTAACTTAAAATGCTGGCCATCAATTTTTTTTTACTTATGTTAGTCTTATTTATATTAGTTTAACTTTCAACAATATGGAAATATGATTCGCACATATTTTAAATTTTTAAAGATGAAAATGAATTCCGGTATACAACATAATTTATTTTTCCTTTCATTTCTCGAAGGAAGAATGTTGAAAATAATAAAAAGAGCTTAATTTAATTTTCGAGTCTCTCGTGCTTACAACGAAGGTATTGAGTTTTTTATCCCATTTGAAAAGGCAGCAACAGCCAGTGAAAAGGTATGTAAGAAATATCTTATTTCGTCAGGACTCGAAGTATCAAGTCTAAAGGCATTGAATAATAAATATCTAGGTTCTTTATTTTTTATCAGGTATACTTTACATACACGTATACCGAAATATTTTTGTCAATCTTTCTCCAGTTCAAACTTCAGTACCGGACGACGTATTAAATTTTGAACGATACAACTTTAGATAAATATTAAAGGCAAATTTGAGCCAGAAAGTTATTGATGCAGGCTAAAACTATTGCTGATAAAACATTTTCACTCATACAGAAAGTAAATTACGTGCAATACTCTTTTTTTCTAACAGTTGATTGCTTGTTTTCAGGTTGAAAGTATGATGTCCTGTTCATTGCCAATAGTTCCGGTGATTCAACCGTTGCCTACGTTAAACTCACAAACAGACTTCCCTATTCATATCGGAATTAAGGTAAGCTATTTTGATGGATTTCTTAAGCATAACATTAACATTAATACGTATCGAAGCTTTCAGAGGGGATTTTTTAAATGCTTTTTAGAAAATTGTATATTACGATTAATAAATAGTTGGATAGATATACTGAACAATGGTACAAGTGCCTTCCTCTCGGTTGCATCTCTGTTTAGAACTTTATATTAAATCTATAATTCTCTATAGTTTACGATATTTTTTGTCTGCCATTTACCTCGTCTTAATAATGGTTATGATCGTATCAGAATCGTATCTCTGGGTACAACATTATCATTCTTAATTAAAAAGTTGGAAACAATTTTTACGGATTTTTATTTAATCCTCGGGATGATATCTTCTTCCGCACCAACTTGTTTAAAAACATGCCATTAAGACGAAGTCCCGGAAAGAGCAGAACTTTATTCCTCGTCGACCAGAAAAGTTTTTAATTTCCAATGTAGCATCAGGACCGTAATAGACCCAAATATCTAGTTAGTCTGGTAATGTACGTATCTTAGAGGGATAACTAGTACGAGTAGTTATATGTGGAAGTTATTTGAGGAAGTTTCTATTTGCTAAAGATTCATAAGACCAGTTTACCTAGGAACAGGTGGTAGCGTATAGGGTAGGTATAGTTCTCGTATTTTATGTATACATGTATGTGTACAATATACAAATCTATAAAATTTCTTCCAAACAGTTTTTCGTTTACTAACAAATAACAATAAAAACCTATAATGGCTAAAAAATAAATCTTGTTACTACAAAAAGCGATAGAACAGCTGTTGTGACTTGAATGCAAGCAAACACATCAACAAACTACAGATTCCGTCACTCGAAGAATGAGATTTGTAATCTCTTCTTTGGTTAGTTGTATCCTAAATTCTTTTACGCTACCGCTAAGTGGGTAGTGATTTCAATACTGGAGACAAGCTACTTTATGAGCCCGTATCATTAGAAATTAGAATTGAGATCTGATAAATATGGTGGCAATGCTATTAGCTGAATATTATCTTGTTTACCTACATTAATCCTGAGAACGACAGAAAATCTAAACGGTTGTTCTTTTTAGCCTGGACATAATAGAGTTTGCAAATGGCTAGATATGTTCATTATAATTATTATTTTTTATGTAGTCTTTAGTGAAATATCCTTAACCAGACTACACCACACGCGAAATAAATCAATTTTTTTGTACATGTTGCTGAAGTAACAATTGAATATTGAAAGCTTGACCATGATAACATCGATTCTGCTTTCTGCGTTCACATCAATATCGGTACCATGTGGCTTATTTGAAATCTATTTCGATATCTTTTTCGGTATATCTCAACCTGCTTATGTGCTGTTCTTATTGGTGTACCCATACATGCAATATCTGCATTCTCCGCAGTTATGAATACATGCATTGTCTATGGAACACTTTACCACTATATGTCAAAAAAATATACCAAAAGCAGCCATTTTTTTATTAAAATATGAAAATATACATATTTCGTCAAATTCTTCTAATTTCCAAACAATATAAAATTGGTTGTATCAAAAGACGTTTGGAATCAAGCGAGGTATCATTTGCTAATGTTTGATTTAGAGCTTTGAGAGCGCTGTGCACATTGCGCCTTTTGCGAAGAAATTTTGTTGGCCAGTTGAACTTAATGAGGACATTGACTGTTACGAACCACTGGATACAACTTGTGAAATCACTGAAAGATTAAATATCTCTATCATCCTCTTATGATTAGTTTCTAAAACATTGAGAAAATGATTCATTTTTTCAGCAAATCATCGCCTAGAACGAAAAATCGATTGATTGTAATAATGTTAAACGTAAAATATCATGATGTAAAAACGATGAACTGACTTAACGCACTCTTCAGCCCATTTTTATCAAAAAAGATTATGCTGTCGGTTTGGTATTATATCAAGGCGACATATTTTTATTTTTTTGGCTTTTACCTGATACTATCATGATCAACCATAGAATGTACTCTCATTAACTGAACAAGTTGAGTAATTTACTCGCACCTGTATAAAGGGAATTGATCAATACCAAGACTTCTGTATGTGTCAACCATCACACCCACTATGTTCCTCAAATATGCATCTTTCCAGTATTATTTCTTCTGGTCTCTACGAAATTCTTTAAATAGCAATGTATTGTACGTACTTCACGACAGGATTATTTCGATAAACATTTGCCAGCAAAGATTTTTAATTTTTATGAGCATCAATCATACAACTTTCTGGATGATTGTAAAAGGTATTAAACCACATTACTAACATAAAAATCTATTAAATAGCAACCGAAAATTTTGAAGATCAAAGTAAATTAATAAAAAAACAGAACTACGAAATAGTCATGATTGACATGAATGAGCCATGATCAATAACATTCCATCCAGTATAGGTATAATTACTACTCTTGTCTCGTTCCATTTCATCAGAAAATAACTAAGCAGATCCTGTAGCAATAGTATAGAGAAAACAGGTTAAACGCTGTTGTATTTGTCCCTGAAACTTTCCAACTATTTTAGATCATTTATACCATAGAAAACGTCACACTCCCCATCACATTTGGTAGTACTTACAATCTAATTACGTGAGCTTTTCTGCTGAACTTTTACTGTTTGTCCATCATTGTCCACGACAGTATTATCGTTGTTACCAAAACACAACATTTTAAAATCTATTTTTGCCATCAAATTTGTCACCACAGTTTTGCCAAAAAAATTACTTCGGATGAGGTATTCTTAAGCCATTAGACAACTTGGCATAGATCTTCTGTTGTTGACTTCCACTCGAGTCCATTTGTTTCCTCAACAAAATTGATCATGAAACCTGACTGACGCTGCCCTCTATAGTGCTTCCAATCAATTAGATATATTAATCTCCTTTGTAGTATCCTTTTTGAAATATACTTGACCAAGACGACAATTCAACCGTATACCTTGAACTCATTGAAACTCATAGGTTGTGTTTTGTTGTTCCTCTTAGTTTAAAAGTAGATTGAATGATCATATCTCGGAGGAATTCAGCTATATTAGTTTCATTCAGTAATAATATTCGATATGCGTAGTTAGATTTGCTTACATATACATATAATGAGTATTGGATGTATTGTTCGCGAGATTGTCTTAGAACAAATTTAGGGGATTGTTATTGAATATACGAAGTATACGTGTTCCATTTTAACCGGTCACCATAATTTCTCATTTTTAAGGCTAATCATCCAATAAATTACATGCCGCACGCGAAGTTGTATAATAGTCAACGGGCAAATTAACTACAAAATGATCTTAAATACGAAAATATCATTACAATCATAATTTATCTATGGTGCATTATGAATTATATGGATTGTCGTCATTTAAATTATCTTTGTATTTTATCACTCTACTAGTTTATATGTAGGTATATTATGAAAAGAATATAATCGTTCATATTTGTATTGAAGCACTTTAGCTGCTTTTTAAGTAAACGTTTATAGCATTAGTATTTACAGAACCAGACACGCACACCCTTGCAACGTCTGCCATAAAAATAAAAAGCTCTGCAACGTTAAGGTAAACTTTAACATAGGAAACCTTTTTAGTAAGTTACTTTATTCGCTGGAGGAAGTATCATCCTAAAAACAAATATAATACATCTTGTATGTTATATACTAGCGATTCTTAAAGAATACATATTTTAATGATTGAAAATATTATTTGTCTCACATCTCGAATTTTTGACGATAACACCGAAGGTTTTGCAACAAGTGATTCCATTATAAAGTTTAAAATGGACTCTTTACTCTTTTTACAGTTTACAGCTTTCAAAATAGTACAAAGTTTATTTTTTTGCAGAATGTTGTAATAACCATTTTCCTCTTCGTTTAACGATATTAATATAAGCTTCCTCGCAATAAATATTTTGTAAAAAGAACTAAAAGACCTGTCCAATTATCCAAGAAAGACTATATTTGAAATACTATGAATCAACTTCTTTACAGAATTTTTTTATTACAAAAAAGGTGCACCCAATCAACAAGTTTGGACCTGAAACGCAAATGATACCGGTACTTTATCCATCGATTTGGAACTAATTTGGATTTATTAAACGTCCAGAAAATATGAATATTATTTCGTATTTTCTCCATATTTGATTTATTTTTGTTGACTCGCTCTTGCAATTCAAATACAAAACGTAGAAATCTCGAACGCCTTCTTGTTGAGGAAAAAAGTTTCTTATTCGAACGCAATTTTAAAACGAAGAGCGAACGACGAAAAAGTTTAATATAATCGAACGGTTATTCGGTTTTATAGCAAGCGAAAGGCAAACTTACGGAAGATGAAGAAAAAAAACTCCAATATAGATAATTAAGCAAGCCACCCTGCCCTGGAGAGGCGCCCGGGTCTTTGAAAGATGAATTTCTGTCCTCAGATGTGCAATCCATTGACCCGTGCGTTAAGTTTTAATTAATAATCCAATTTAGCCGGTTAATTTATTCTATTAAGCTATACATTTTATCTTGCGAAGGTATGGCGAGGGTCGATCAATTTAACTAGCTGATGTTACCTATCGCTTATGCGATTATACATACACCCATATATGTTACATATGTAAGAAGATAGCTACTCAGGTTCTAATGGTAGCTATGAGAAGTTAATTACAGAGAAAACTGACATTCTGGATTAATCTCCGTAATGAATGATACGCAATTTTAATTGGAATTATATGAAGACGCGA
>SMLS01066498.1:0-57531 GCA_004785975.1 Popillia japonica
AAAAAAAAAATATATGATATATAATATCACTCACATAATTCAGATAAAGTTGCCAATGTTGCGCGAAGCAGCCTGTCTTTTTCTTCAATACCACCATTAGCTAGAGAGACTAAACTACGAGACATTGTTATATCAAAATTTGATGGCGATAAAAATAAAACCTTTCTTATTAGTTTCATAGCCTCTATTCGCTCAATTTCGTTTTTCAGCAACAAATCAAATGACCTAAAAATTTTGAATAATTTCGGTAATTATATATAAATTCACGTCTACCTAGTTATTAAAGCTGGGAAAAGTAGTTCATTGAAATACCACACATCCTCCTCTGTTGTTAAAACATGTCTTATTGCTCTAAATCCACCAGATCTTACTTGCGACATTTCATTAACAACGCTCACTCGTAAACTAAAATAATTACAAAGTATTAAAGAAAGGGCTAGTACTAATATATTATAATAAATATACCATAATAATATTTCTTCTACATTGTATCCCAGTTCTGCCAAGTTACCATTAATATGCAGTATTAACTTAACAAATGCGTTTAAGTAATTCAGGCGTTTTCCTTCAGATAATCCACTAGGCTTAACAATCTCGGATAGTATTTCAAATGCGTTCTCACGTGGATCTAAAAACACATTTTATAACAATTTCGAATTATATCAAATTCAAATTTAACCTCTATCAAGATCTATCTTAACTTGATCTTCGATGTTCACCTGTTGATCTAAAACGTAAGTAATTATAATTTTTGTGCATCTTTTTATATTTTAACACATTTTAAGTATATAACTTACGGCGATTATATCTGTTTGGCCGAAGACTCCGCTTTCCAAGCATCCAGCTAGCCACAGCCATGTTTATACCTTTTATTTTCAATTTACGTTACACATGCATTCGTATATTAATAAAAGAAATCGTTACATGTATTTGTAAATCTTAAAGTACTCTAAATAAACCATTTTAGTAAATTTTAAGTCCAAACGTCAGATTATTTGGTTAAGCATAGGTTATGTGATATTACAAATGTTATTCAATATTTTCTAATAATGCGTACAGATGGCGCGGTATCCATAACTAGCTCACTAACTCCATCTATCCAGTTACACAATACTTCAAACGGAAGGACACGCTGCGAACTTGCTGCGAACGCAATCTCTTCATATGACTTCATACAAATCAATACAAATTGGAACTTGTACAAAAGTGTATATTGTAATTAAAGAGATAACAATAATATATACGATAAGGAGCTGGCGAAGTTTATAATAATTAGCCTTCTGCTGATAATGGTATAAAGTGTAACGAAATGGCTATTCAGAAATAAATTTTCAGGGAAATTTATTTTAATTATTAGATATTGCGTAAGATTGCAATAGCTCTGCGGTAATAAAATAACGTGAACATAATTTGGAGCATGCACAAAGAATACATATATTTTTGAAAAATATGGCTATTATAACCGTTACAAAAACCTAAGAATATCGTAATTGCTGGCTTACAATAATCTTAGATATCTTTCTTATCTGCGAAACTTTAAGCTCATATCAAATTGTAATTACATTTTTGGTCAATGACCAAGTGACTATATAGGCCAACTATTTCTTGCTGTTTACAATAATGGCTACGTTTACACCGACACCTTAGTACGAAGCATATGAGAACTATATTAGCACAAATGATGACACAAATGTATTAGTTCGGTCCTGTGCTCGCAAGAGGACCGAACCACATACAGTTCGGAACCAGGATTATTATAGAGGTATGCTCGTTTCAAAACCAAATATCGTCAAAGCCGCGCATGACGTCAGTGCGAAGGAAATTGCATTTGAAATTTATTTCAAGAAAGGTTAAAATCGCTGGTTTTGTAGGCGGGAATTGTATTTTACAATTAATGCTTTGCAATGACGTATGCAAAAGATGCGCCTCGGCATACCTGTTTCTGTGTATCCTGTTCTGAAGTAATATGAGTGATGGCTGTGATGAGACCCCGTTGATGACACCTATGGATGTAACCCGAATGTAACCTATTACCGATTTGTGCCGATTTCATCGCTGTTCCCTGAAATAATGTCCGTGTCTGTTCAGTGGCGGCTCTTAGTCGGAAGGGTAGAATGTTTACAAAATCAACAACATACAAATTTTGATGCATTTTCCTGCTTTTTTCATTTTTTAGCCCAAATGACTGAGATCCGTCACTCCAGTTTTAGACCACAACGGTTCTGCAACACCGCGACAAAATAACATGCAGGGGAAACAAAACAAATTGTTATTAACACTAACACAGGAAAACGCTATAACTCAATGCTTTGCCACTAAGAAGTTTCTTCAGTAGTCAAAAACGGGCGAAGAATGTTAGAAGGTAATTGGACGTGTGAACTACGTTAGAGTTACCATGATCAGGCTAATGTATACATACAGGATGTCTTTGAATTAAAAGCAAAAAATATGAAAAAAGGAAATAATTATATTATAGCGTTTTCCATTCGGAGAACACTAGCACTGCCCTAGTGGCGCGTCATTTGACGTAATCGCTGAACCCGTACTCGGCCAGGGTACATATGAATAACATGTAATAATTTCACATTGCTATAGAACTGGAGCCGTACATTTCGAGCGGACCGAGAGGTTCAGGTTTTAGCACTCAAGGTCAAATATACTCTATGTAAAGCTGCACTATTTTCCTAATGGAAAACATACAATTCTTGCTCGCTGCTAGTGCTTGGCCGATAGGAACAGCCAGCACTGACTCAGTGCATTTTTAGTGCGCACTAAATTGCCGAATGGAAAATGTTATTAGTTTCGCTCCCAGACACGAGAAAAAAATGACAAAGACATTTATAAAATATTCGCGGCGCCAGTGTGTTTTAAGGAAAGCATCTGGCATGTGAAAATAGCTGCTTAAATCAATTATTTTTGTCATTAATTTTGCATTCGCATCGTAATTGTACAATTTTTTGGATTTATATTCGACATAACTGTACCTCACCATTTTTCATATTTTTAACTGAGATTTCAAAGAGACCCTGTATACTACACTAAGTACTACGGCGCGGTCGTAATCATTCGATATTATTAATGCTGACATTACGTTCAAAGAAATGAATTGATTTTTAATCTAATGGATTTTAATTTGACCAAAAGTGGAAAAATATCCGGAAAGGCTCCCGAAATGTAATTATATGAATCAAAGAAACTTTTGTTTATTATGCTAAGATTAAAACGCATGTAACGGATATAAATATTTATTAAGGGTAAAAAAAATGTAGTAGAAACCAAAATGTTACTTTTAAATAATGGAAAATCTCAAAAATTACAGGCTATTAACTCGTACGGCAGATATAATTATTGCATTAGATACGATTACATTGTAATGTAATTTAATTCAAACATACATTTTTTAAAACTTGGATAGGTCTGGGATATTTTTATATTGTTCACATTTTTTCGATTTTATTTGATTAAACTAATTATTGCATAAAAAAATAACCCCAAATAAAAATTTGATTTTCCTTGATTCAAAAGTAATAGTTTGATATCTATCAATCACAATATTTGCTAATTAGATATAAAAAAAAGAAACACGTTTATATTTAAATAAATGGAATGTCAATTGCACAATCACTGAGAAATTATATATACTTAGTACGGTAAAACAATAAACACTAAATTAAATCAGTATTTTCAAACTTACTAACACAGAAAACAGTTTCTTTAATATCGGCAGTATCTGGCAGATTTAATAAGTATACATACTTAGTGTTAAGAATTATCATACTGTGAATATGTCCAGTTCAGAGCTTATTACAGTGGTTATATATACAAAAATTTACAATACTGTTTTAATTTAGCATTACATTTTTTTTTTAATTTAACGATTGTGTACGCAAATTATAAATGATTTCGAGTTAGAGGCCTAAAATCTTGTCATTTTTTTTTGTTTTCGTCATAAAATTGTTGCTTTTTATACAAAAAAGATTTTCAAAAAGCTTATCAGGCACTGGGATCGATTAAAAATTTTCTTATTTACTGTAGCTACAGAAGTTAAGTAATAAAAATCTATTAAAAATATTTACAAAAAACTTATGCGTTAAGAGTATAGAAGTAGACGTTTTGGTGGAGTATTTTATCACGAACGAACACATATACTTTTCCGCTTATTTGTATTCTATCTAATTTTTTTGTGCATAGTGAGCTTAATCTGTAAACAGTAAAATACATACAAATTTAAAACTTTTAAATACCAACAGCGCAATTTTTATCACAATTGTTTCTCATTTAATCTTCTCTCTATGATTACACAAATAAACGCAAACTTATATATGTTAAGGAGCAGAAATGTATTTTCTCTTTATAATTTTTAGGTACTACAAAGTAGATTTATTATTAAAAATTAAGCTACACTTACTTTGGGTTCTTTTAACAGGTGTATCGGTTTTTTAAAACACGAAGCATGCTGGTAGTGAGTGCATTTAGCTGACAATATTAAGCTTAAAATGAAATAAATGATTTCTCAAATACAGAGTAGGCAGATTTTTGCTCCTCACTGTCCAACAAAAATATTATTGTCTACTTCACACTCTTCAGTTAAAATATTTCTCTTTGTACATAAATAATAGTTAAAAGTCTTAAAAGTAAAACTTAAATCATAACAATGAGCATTATAAATAAGAATCAAAGTGGCTCACAGAAAAAATAGAATAAAAGGTCTATAAAAATACAATCTATGGATTATATTAATAATTATTACAGTTACAAAACTGATGTGTATATAGATATATATCTTTAGAATAATTAATTAATAAATATTATCTAGTAAAATAGGAGTTTTATTAGTGAATGTCAAATTTAGCACAGATTATACATACATACATTTTCCTTATGAACCACTCTGTTTCCATGAAGTCTTTTACCAATGGCTAAATTATAAATTACTAATTCCTAACTTTATCTATACTATGGCAATTATTACAAGTGTAAAAATAGAATATAGTATATAATATGTTGTCAGTTAAGTATAAATATTAATAATGTTCGACAATACAGTGGCATAAAATCTTGTTGAGGTTATTCTACATTATCCAAATTCGTGAATATCGAAAACTATTAATATAGATATTTAAGTAACAGCGTATTATAGGCAATTACAGTACAGCACATATTACACATTAGATATTTATCGACTTTTTGTTAAAATTAGATTGTAAAAACTTGTGATCCTGCCATCCTGTCTGACTTTGTTTCGGTTTTATCCAAATTTCTAACGAAATTTACAATCTTCAACTAACCTAACTAACTTGGTCGGTAAACTTCTAATGTCACATACTCATGAATCACTGTGTATATAAAGCTATCATATAATTTACTTCCTTTTGACATATCTACTTTCTATACTCTTTAATTATTTTGATCAAATAGTACAATATATATTATAACAATTATTATTTACTGCAAAGAAAGGGATACAACACTTATATTCAATATCCCGAAATTGCAAATAATAATTGCAAATATTTTTATCATTTCTAAATATTTTTGATATTTTATTTTTGTGGATATGTAAATATATAATATCCAAAATAGGTTCCATATCAAGATTATACCAGTCTTACTATACAAACTAAAATTAAACATTAAATTCGTACATGGATATATAAGTAATGCATATTACAAAGACAACCACAAACTTAAGTACAGCAGTGTAGATTTTGTTTTTGTACAAGAAATATTTGATTACTATATTACTTATTACTACTAATATCATACAGATGTTTCTTCATTTTCGTCCTCTTTCCTAAAATTGTAATGTACAAATTTAATAAATAATGCATAATCTTCCACAAATAACTGTTATACGTTACCGCGAATTTGTTGGTTATTTATTAATACCATACTCCCAACACCATCTACAAGAAATGTGTAATAAATTGTTAGTTAAAATAGCACATGTAAATAGCGCAGGAAATAAAGTTATACTGTATATAGAATTTGTAACTTTTTGGAATTTATAAATCCAGAAGAAATACAACTAATTTCTTTCTCATAGAAATCTTAAGAGAAAACTACGATATGTATTTGGAAGAAATTGTTACATATGAGTAACAACTACATATGTAAATGTAATGTTTCATCCATTTTTAACGTCAGTAATTTTGGTCAATTAAAACAAAGTATTGTTGGTTCAAATTTAAGTTAAAGCTGTTGAAAAATGTTTATGTGGATATAGATAAATATCATTTGGCGTGTTTGAAAAAAATGCAAAGTTACAATTTGAACATTCATTATCGAGCCTATACCAAATTGATTCTTGCCAAGCAAATTGAAAACCTTTAGCGACAATTAAAACAACCCACTATCTCGTAAAATCTGTATCTCTTTCCTGTCTTCTATAGGTGAGCTGCTGCTGACAGCATTATCTGCATCTCTGGACGCGTTTGAAGAAAATATTTTCAATTATATAGCGGATTAAGGTACAAAGTTAACATGTCTGACTCTGAGAGCTCTATCTCTGATTCAAAAAAAGGAAAGAGGATAATTATGGAATATTCCAGAGAAGTAAGAAAATATCAAGTACACCAACAAAAACAGAAAATAAAAATACCGAAGAAAAGAATACCGGGGAAGATATCACGGAAACAGATGTTGAAAGAAATAAAACAATTGCGGAAAGAATAATATCTGCTAAAAAGTTTTGACCAGAGGGAAAAGAAGTAAAGTTGGTGCACATGAAGCTAATTGCCAATGGAAAGGAAATTATATGGGGCGAGGAAAAAGATATGTTGGAAGAAAAGTGAGCAAAAAAATGGACAAGTGGAAACCATGGACTGGAACATGGAAAACGATATGGCAACGAAAAGGGCGAGAATCAGTTGATGGAATGGACAAGGCGAATAGAGATAATAATGCTAACTGGAAAATTAAGAAGTTAAACAGAAAAACAAATGAAAGCAAGCAAACTAAGAAAAAAGAAAGATAAAGAAAAAATAAAAAGAGAAAGAAAATTAGGATCAGTACGTGGAATATTAGGGCAATGTTAAAAGCGGGAAAAATAAATGAAATCAGAGATGGGTTGAGGAAATATCAAGTAGACGTAGTTGCAGTCCAGAAAGTAAGATGCAAGGAACATGGAGTCATGGACAGGAAGGACTTTTCGCTTTACTACTCAGGAGATAAAGCTCAGGGGCAGTATGGAGTATGGTATTGGGTGAAACGAAAGATGGAGTGTTGGAGTTTAGACCGATAAACGAAAGATTTGCACAGCTTAGAGTGCAGACAAGACCAGTTAACGTATCGGTGCTAAATGCATGCGTACCAACTGAAGGTGCTGCTAAGGAACAAAAGGATAGGATATACGAAGAAATAGAGGAGTTTGATAGAATGCTAAAGGAAGATACAATATTGATACTAGGAGATTTTAATGCTCAAATAGGAAAGGAAGAACCTGGAGCAGGTAGCAGGAAAATATACAGTCCACGAGAAAACAAGCGATAATGGGCAACGTCTATGTAATTTGGCGGCAAGCACAAATATGGATATAAGCAGCATCAAATTTCAACATCCTAGACAACATAAAATAACTTCACTATCCCCGGACCAGAAAACCAGTACATAGATGGACTACGTACTTATTAAAAAACGAAGGCAAGAAGATCAATATAGACAAGTATGGACCGACCATTTTATGGAACTACTAAACAACACATCGCGGAATGGCAATGAAGTAATTGAAGTGGATGAGAACGAAGGAGATAAGCATGAGCAGGAATTGATACCTCCAACCAAGGACGAAGTAATAGAAATTATCAAGAAAAAGTAAGAATGGGAAAGCTCCAAGGAAGGACAATATAAATATGGAATCAATAAAATACTCCGCAACTCCGCATGAGGTGTACAGCCAATGTAGATATATACAGGGGATTACAAAAAATTTCTAAACTTACAATCGGTTCAGCGATATCCATAAAAAACCATAAACACAAGAAATCAAGTTCGACCTACTGGACTAAAAGAATAATAACAATTCAAATAGGACATCTGAATAAAAGCATACAAGTTACTCATTGAAGAAGCTCTACCAGTGGTATTTTGTAAGTTTGATCAAAATGAATCATCCTAGAATTTCAAAAATTCAATAGTAGTAGTTATTGTTTTTATGCATAACACGGATTTCAATAAAACTCTTAGGGCGTGCGGATAAAGAGGCACCCAAGTATGCAACAAAATCATGATATTTCAAAAGTATATCACAATGGTGTCATTTTTTGGCACCATCTGCCTAAAAATAACTAAATATGTTTTTCAAATGCGCCTACAGATACAGATAGTAGTACCTTCAAATTATTAAAATCTCAACTTAAACTAACCATAGCGTTGTGGAAGGCGAGAGCTGTGATATGGCACTTTGTATGTTCTACATGAGCTATGTGTAACTTATTTATGCTCATACTTTGATATTACTGACAGGGAATACATAGTCAAATGGAACATTACAAATGTTGTTAATAATCGTTCACCAATTTTACTTCAAATAGTCTTTATATCTAACGGTTGTAAGTAAGTAGGTTTAGAAATTAGTGTCCCTTTAGAAACAGTTATCTAATTTATTACATTAACAAACTATATTAATTTTTAATTTGAATTAATTGTATAAGAGAATAACGTGAAAAGTTCGTGGAATGATATTAAAATTAGAACTCTGTGGCTTGAAATCCAAAGCGGCTGTAATATACATTATATTTATACTGTTCAGTTTCTGCTATTTATCATTGTATTTACTTCGTCGACAACTACACCAGCATTTAGTACTTTAATCGATGTCAGATTGCATATCACATTTGAATTAACGAACTATTCTGACTATTAGGGACGAAACGAGTCGAGTTTATTAATTATTGGTTGGTAATTAAATAGGTTTTAAAGCAAAACTATGTGTGAAGAACATCTGAAACTTGCTACAAATATTCGAATTCATGTCAACTATTAATCATTCTATAAACTTTTCTATCCGTTTTTATGTTTTCTGCTAAGGTTAGTAGAATTAATTATGCTTTAGAAGCATTTCTAGCTACAATATACTGCGAGACATATTTTTATAGTAAACTGGAATAATTTACATAATATACATAATTATTTTGCAACGTTATTAAGGTAGAATTTTGTGGACAACCATTTATAAGTATTAGCTATCTGTAATACTAGGTACTATTGATTTTCCATGTCTCAAAATCATTTTCCGCGTAATAAAAGAATATACTTACTGCGTCGTTTCTACATGATGACCGCCTGTATGCATCATGGAAACAGGTGGCATTAAAGGTGACGGTGTACCTCTAACGCTACCACAAACTGAACCATGTAAAGATCCTAAAACGGATCCCATTCGAGAACCTACTCTCGATCCCATGGTAGACCCATGGTGATAGTCTAATCCAACTAATCAATAAGACAACATATCAATGATAGAACCATTTTATTAATAAGTTTATTACCTGGATTATTAACGTCATTACTAACTGGTGACATCATTCGACTTGATGAATGTAAATAATTACCGTGGCTAGACACATGATCTTCTTCAGCTAGAACAAAAAATTATATTTAGATTTTATGTTTTATTCATGTATTTCTTTAACCTTTATGTGATTGGATAGGTACCCGATTTAAATGTTAATATCTTTTGTGTTTGAATTTGCTGAGCTTCGAAATTCTGTGACATCTCTATACTTGTTCTATATTACAGATTATTATATACATTTTCTTACTTAGACTTAATTTTAATGATAAAATGGCATCCGAAATTATTACAACCTCTAATGACGGTGTAGGTACCCGGGTACCTCCATTTAAAATTACATAGCGATGGAGGTAAATGAACAAAAAGTAGCATTTTTACATTGTTTTTGTTTATATATGTTATAAAAAAGATGTATAAAAAGAACAAAAACAAATAATAATAAGATTAACTGCCTGTTAATTACAGGGATCGTAAACTGCCTTAGTAACAGAATGCTGGTTGCAAACTAGTTTTGAACAAAAGTTTTATGCTTTCCACGTTTTTCTTTCTCCGTGTTTCAATTCCCGGCAAACATAACATTTTCGAAGTACCAAAATACGCCCAGAAGTATCTCAAGATGATCGATTTCTGACTGTTGTATCAAGTAGTTGTGTAATTTGGCCTCCTAGAACAGAATGCTCATTGCAAACTGGTTTTGAACAACATTTTCATGCTTTTCGCGTTTTTCTTTCTCTGTGATTCCATTCCCGGCAAACATAACATTTTCCAACTTCCAAAATACTCTCAGAAGTATCTCGAGATGATCGATTTTTGACTGTTGCATCAACTAGTTGTGTAATTTGGCGTCCTAGAATAAATTATATAGATGTATGTGTAAAATAATTGCCCAAAACTCTTGCAATACTGTTTCGCGTTAGTACAGAAGACATGCATAACTCATTTGCAAGACCTTTCAAAAATCTCCGTCCTCGGTCGGTTGATGTAAGCCTAGGATTGTGCTCCGTGTAAATTATGTATTCACTCAGTGCGGTAAGACCGATCATATTGTGAAAAAATGGTAGAGGCCAACGATTTGTTCTAAGCCTTTACTGTATACTCAGATAACATTTTATCCATTGTGTCGACGCCGCCTTTGGTTTTATTGTAATATTTTATAATTAAATGCAGCTGTTTCTATAGCAAGGAGGTGCAGCTTATGCATTGATCAAAAATGGTGCTCAAATCGAGCAGTATTTATAGGATAGTGTTTCGATTTTTTCATTAGATTATTTTGTTTGATCTAAACAACAAAGAATGTTTATTTTATTGTCTGCATTTTTTATAATTGACCTACTGTTAGTTTTGTTATATATTTTTGCAAAAAACTTTTTGTTCTCTTGCATTTTTCCTTATTTAAGTCTGTTTTTATGACATTATTCGAATCGTTAGAAAATGTTCTTTCATAAAAATAAAAACCAAATACATAGTGCAATTTGAAAACAACAAGTTGAGTTACGTTTCTCGTGAATTATAACTGAAAAACAACAAAACCCATTGCTGTTTGTAGTCTTTACAAAACCCTACAGTTTCATGTATAGACCATTAAAATCATAAACACGTTACAATCTTTGAAAATTTTTGTGGAACACCCGGCATGTACAGTGTTTGGGATGTACCGCGCTTGCTCCGTTACGGAACGCAGTGTACCGCTTGACTCGCCACCGCCACCCACGGGTTGTAAGGCCGTATAGGTAAAGTTGATAATTGATCGGCGACAGTTTGTAAGAAAAAACTACTAAATTGTTCTATTTACTCGTATATTATTTCCGGAGATACACAAAAAAACATGACAAAACGGAAAAGAGGTTAACTAAACTTATGACTCACTTCATTTCTCGTTGTTCTTCTAGAACTTTCTTTTTTGCATTTTTTAATGACTCACTTCATTTCTCGTTGTTCTTCTAGAACTTTCTTTTTTGCATTTTTTAACCTATTAGAAAAAAGTTCATTTTTTATACAGTTCAATTTACCTACAGTTCAAAATCACACAATCTAATCTAGACTAAATAACATACGTACAACCTGTAATATTAAATTGATGGCACATAGCCTGAACATACAGCTACAACGTATATACAAAGTTAGATACCTGGGTATCTACGTCGTCACTAGAAGGCGTTATTTTTTTCCAGTCACATAAAGGTTAATCTGGATTTAATATAGAGGTAAAATACGACAAGGATTTCGTATAACGAACACTTCAATTCACTGTGATTTTAAAAAACTTACCTGTATATGGAAAATGATATTTATCATGGTGCTTTTCGTCATTATCAGATATTCGCTCACTGTATTCTTGATAATTAACATTATCACGCGACGGTATATGTTTGTTCATATAATCATTTTTACTACTTTGCAAATTAGCAAGGTACTGCGGCTCATAATGTGTTCTAACCATGTATTGATCAGTTTGTAAAGGTGGTAAACAAGTATCAGGAGTTACATCCGGATTTGGCAATGGATTTGGAGAATTTTTATGGCAAAATTCATTATCGGAACCCGTTTCTACCGACCAGCGACCTACTTCAGGAACTAAATTGTATTTCATTTCGTCTTCAGCAGTTAAATGATCTCGATATTTTATCTTTTCTCTACCACCCGTGTTCGCAGATGGTAAGTATGATTCTGGCAATTGGCTTGACCATCTTGGTGCGTACATTGGTTGTACAGAAGGAAATAGCTGCGAGTTCGTAACTATGTTGAGAGCAGGGGGTGTACCACATCTAGACACAACATGCTCTGTTATATTTGGTAGATACCCTTGTCTAGGAGCACCTCCATTTCTAGGTCTGTGCCTTCGGGTGCTTGAAGATTCTTCATCATCGCTAGAGTGACTGGAAGCCAAATCTAAACTTCTACCTTCAGAAGCGTCAGAATCGGAATCGCTTTCTGCTCTATGACCTCTTCTAGCAGGTTCTTCTGGAACTGAAATTATGTATGTATGTACTAAAGTATTGCATGTTTACAAAAACCTTATATAGTAGGACTAATCGGTTTTATACATAAATAATATACCTTCTCTGTGCCGATGTAGAGATGTTTCATGTTCAAAACCTCTCATATAGGATGGTACGTCACTGGTTGAGTTATAATTTGACGTACTGGTTGAAGTGTGTCTCAAATGAGTATCACTTCTATATGGACTTGAACTTGTTTTTGTTGTCGATCTGGATGTCGTACTAGAAGTAGATATCCCGATATTTCGTCTATTAGGATCTAGTCCACTGTGGTAAGCTAGCGCTGACCTCTGAAAATTTATATAAACGTGTTAACACTTTTGGTTGCATTAATACAATGTCACCTTACCGTCTGAGCATGAATATTTTGACTACTTGTACTTGCCACTCCTGCAACAGACCCGGTTTCTAATAATGGTACCTTTTTTCCCATACATCTCATCAGAGACCTGAAATAAAAAGATACAGAAAATTATGTATGTAGGTATTTGAATATACAAGTCTTGTAATTGAGAATTACCTTAGTAAATTTTGACGTATTCTGCTATTAGCAAAACAATAACCTCCTAAAGAAAAGGCAGCATGTAATAATACTGCTATTGAAAGTGCTGGTGTTAACATGGGATGATTTTCCGATGCTGCTATAAGTGACAAAATCCACGTAGCGCCTAAAAGGGGTAAAGCCACGACGGATACCCAAAGTAATGTCCTACAAGATTTATTTAAAGATCTGAATTAAAAAGAAAAATTATGTAAGTCTTACAATGCAACACAACATAAGCTGGCTAACTAAATTAGAAAAAAAGAGAAAATAAAAGGATGCATACATGTTACGATAGTTCTATAGTTGAAAATTAGAAAGAAAAAGGTTATTTAATATGAAAAATTATTGTTTGCATAGCTGTAGTATATCAAAAACTATTTCACACGAAATAGTCGCAGTCTGCGCTTTTAAACATCGACTGTGAAATCATTTAAAATGTAATTCTTTTAAATAATTGTCTTCGTAGTATGTATATCAAAGTTATTACATACTTGAATATTCTAGTTTTTATCATCTATGTATTATCTTTTTGCATTAGCTTCGATATTTCAATATTAATGTTCCGATGAAGTTTAGTAATTTTTTAAGTAGAGGTTGATTTGCGAAATAATTTGATTGTACAACAATGATTGGGTGATATCTGTTTACATAAAATGGAAAATTACTCCAAATGTGCCGACTTTTAGCGTGTGTTAGGACAAGTTTCGGTTAAAAGGTCGTGGAGAACTAATAAAATTTTGTTTTGTTATGTATACGTTTGTAGTAGAATAATTTTGGAGTTACATCGGCAGTGTCTACCAACTTTACATTGCTTAAACAAATTTCAAACGATTTTGTCTAATAAATTTTATTTCTCAAACTAACCTTTTTTAAACTAATTCGGATTTGTAAGTCTGTATTTAAAAAAGTGATAAAATTGAAGCTAGAACTGTGGTACAATACCTTTGTTAAAATGAATTACCACATCAATAAATTTATACGGATACGAGAAAGGTTACAATTTCATGTACTTAATTAAAATGTGGTCATGTCATTTTACATTGAGCAACAGATCTGTAAACATATGTCACGTGCCGGTCCCCAGAAAACTGTAGTAACCACAGACAATATTGTTTCATGATCTCTAAATAAGAAAGGGTTATCGTAAGATCTATGGAGAACACATAAGGATTCCTATTGGAAAAATTGAAAAAAATGTAGGATAAATTGGATTTCAAAATGGTGCCCGCAAAAGGACGGCTACCAAAAATGTTAATAGTAGTTCGAAAGCGCATTCGTCAAGTTACCACCAAAATAATTTTAGCGATATTTACTGGAAAATTGAAATGTTTTTGCAATAATTTGTTATATTAGTTGAAACTTGGGTTCATTATATGTGGAATTGAAACGGTGAAGTAGGAATTGCCATTGTGAAACCAATGTGATAACTTACTTAATTAGTAAAACAGTTTATACGGATTATTAAGCAAACATTTCACAAAAGGTATAATTCAGTTCACTTTGACTTATTGAAATACATATACGCGTATGTTATTAATAAGTGCAGGCATAATTGATTATTAGATATCTGTAGTTACATTCATGTACTTCAGAAATTTTTGCATATGGTTGTCCTCTTAGTATTTTGTTGATTAAAAAATTAAGACTAAAACTGAAGTAGAAGAAGTTGCCCTGTGAATTGGAAAATCTGATAATTTGAACAAATAAAGATAAGTTTGTACTGTTAAATTAGCGCTAAAGTTTTTCTGAAAATCTACATTACTTTCATATTACTACAATCAATTGTAAATTACAAGATTTCTACTGCAATATTGCAAGAGAAATAATATGAATTAATTTCTAAATAGTTATTTATTACGCTACGTTCCTACAGTGTAATTTGTGTGCAGTAATACAATCATAAGATAATGGTACAAATTATACTACATGCAACAAACAGCGCATATGCCGCAAGTCTATACTTTCACCGCAGATTATTTACCTTAAATTACCAAAGCCAGTAACATGATCCTGTAACGTGAATGCAGCTCTAATTGCAAACACAAGTACTCCAAGATTGAGTAAAACCATTACGCATATTGGTCCGACTAAACTCCATACTACACTTTCGTATAAGGATACCCAACAACTTAAAATATAGCTCAGTTATTCCATTTCTTGTAGAAATATCATTTTATACTTACAAGTAATAATTTCCATATTGATGAGCTCTTACGCCAACTGCTAGACTTACAACTATTGCTGGTAAAACGTAACCTATACAATAATAAAATCTCATTGGACCGTGATTGATATCACGCATTTCTGTTAACATTCTGTACAGGTGTAGGGCGTCGACTAACATCCACGCAAAGGCAGCTAACCATAAATAATGCAATCCCATGGCTGCTATTTTACACGCAAACTAAAACCGTTAGAAATTATATTTTCCTGTCAATATAAAAGACCTACTTCAAACTTACCTCATTGCTTACCATTGGTTTTCGGGCTTTTAAAGCAATGAAATAAAGAAGTTCCGCTAAAAACACGCAAAGAACTAAATTTTTGCGCACAGTGCTAGAATTTGTTTGAACTCCTCGAAGTAAGGCCAAAATGAGATACGCTGATAGTAATAGAGGTAAAGATATGGAGAAACTACTGTAGCTCGATATATCTTCCAGCAATGATGGCTCGGGTATATACTGAAATAAAATTCTTTTATGTTATATTTCTTTATATGATGGAAGTTTATAATTAAAAAGGCATCAGTCAATTTCATAATGTTGAAGACTATAAGTAAAGTTGAAGTAAAATGTCCACTTTTTTTATTTTTGTTGATTTTATTTGCTAACGCTTTGTACTATTCTATATTGAAACTGACTCTAGACATGAAAAATTGCACATCTATATAATTGACAAATAACTGCTAATTATATTGAAATATCAAAGTATTACTTACTTCAAGATCAACTATATCCACTAAAACTGCAATTGTTGATAAATGATTACAAGTGCAATTTACAAGCATTGGATGTCCTTCATATAATTCAAACCAATCTTCAGAGAGTTCTGTCCTGCAACCTACTCGAGACCATTCTCCAAATCTGAAAACAGATTCATGATTTATTAAATTCTGTCAACAAACTAGATCACTTACCCTCTAGCTGTGGTCCAATGTACGCATTGTGGATTTGATCTTTCATTAAATAAGGTTATATCGGGATCCAACCAGATTTGATATCTCACAGGCATAGTTAATGATACACCAGATAAATTTTTGTACAATAGTTTTTTGGTCAGACTTTTTTCACGTTTTGCCCTATGCGTCTCTAGGCGCATGTAATGAGCTTCGTTTTCCAGATTCTTATCATCAGGTTCGATCAGAATCCTTTTCAATTCCTTTTCTCTCTCTTCAGGAGTTAATATATTAGTGTCATGAACGTCTTGAAAATGTATTTTGTATTCGTTATTTTTTGTTATAGCTTCTACATATTCTGGTACTAAAATACTGACTGATAATACAGGAGAGCCAATCGTTATATCCACTCCCCATCGTCTAACAACAGAATCATCGTAAACGCTGGGTAAAAGCGCTCCAGCTTGTCTGTACTCGGCATAACTAATTACAGCACCATCGTCAGGTAAAGCATGTCTAGTTAAATGCTCGCCATGCTCCAAAGGCTTAATTCCTAATAATTTTAAAGGCACTAGAATTTTAGAATACTTGTCGAATTTTGATTTGTCTTGCAGGTAATTGTTGTACTTTGGAAAGGAAACTAATGGTCCGCTTGATTGTGGAGTTGTTGGTTCGTTTCGAAAGAAATCAGATGTATCCGGTATAACTACCCGTTCGGTAGTATACATTTGGTCTGCTGTAGGTAATTGCATCGTTTCAGGTTCATAGCCGAAGAGAGATTCAGGCGTTACTATATCTAAACCTAATACTAAAATGAAGAAATTAAATTTTGAAATTGTCTTAAATGATAACTTCAACAGCTTACTCATATTAGGAGAAACTATTTCAAATGGATTTGTATATGTATCGTGCTGACTAGCTGATAAAATATTTATATACATTTCTATTATGGAAATAAGTTTCTCGTTACTACCGCCAGTTAAATCTTTAATTTTAAGCCAGTGATGATAATATTTTAGGTCTAAAACCACACTTGACGATTGTACTATATTCTAAAAATTAATATTTTTTAGCATTAAATAAATAAAATAAGATAGTTTTGTTTACATTTATATAATCCTTATCTTGACTATGTGTTAGATTTAGACCGTGTACTTTTGATTCATACTTCAGCAATTCTTCTATTAAATCGTAAGTTACTAATACATCAGCTCCATATAAATTTATTGTTAAATTTGTTGCTTTCTGTAAATCCGATGCTAATTTTATTGCAACAAATGTATTTAATTGTAATTCTCCATCTTCAATCAACGCCAACTGTAATATAAACAACAGTTGTAACGTAAGTTTGCATAAAAATTTTGACTAAATTCGTGCAAACGCATACAAAATAATTTAAACTCACCTGAGTTCGCAGTTCCGCAAATCGATCAGATGTACAGTTAAACAGATCTGGTTGCTGCCAACCACCCAGTTGATTATCACAAGATCTAGATGCTTTTCCTAATGCACCTCTTGGACAATTTTCAACAGCCTCTGAACCGAAATTTGTTCTTGGCCACCAAACACCCATAGAAGCGCTTCTTGGACAGCCATCATACACTACTAAAATATACACAAAGACATGTTTAAAAAAATGGATATTAAAGGGACGTCAGTCAATTTTTGATAAAACTGAGTGTTCTACAACAATATCAGTTTAGAAATAATGAATTCTTTCTTTGTAGTAGAGACAATCAAGATTAAGTTCGAACTGAGGAATAAAAGAAGTTGAGTTTTTTAAAACCTCCCAATGAAGTAATATGGCAACAATTGTGATTGGCTTTCAGGTTACTGAAAAACATCATTTGTATGATGGTTTAGAGTGGATAATATTGACACTCAAATCGGGGATACAATTTAATGCACGCGTTTGCTTTATTCGTGCGAGTAAATATTCCTGACAATGCTAAATAACTGACGACTGTAAGTATTATAATATTTACCTTCGCATCCTCGTAATGTAATTTCAGCATACGGATTAGGACAAGCATCACATTTCTGTCCAATCACTCCGTCTCTGCATCTACATTGTCCTGTTTCCGGATTACACTGAGGACTATACGATCCTGTCAAATAGCAGTCGCACGGAATACATTGCGACGAATCTTTCGGCTGATAGTGATTTTCTCGGCAATAACATTGCCCGGTCGTTTTATCGCAATCTGGATTATAGCCAGCATCTACGTCGCAGTGGCATGGTCCGCAAACAGGATAGCCCCACCAACTTGAAGGACAAGGCTGTGACCTTTCGTTTTCACAATAATCTCCCGAGTATTCCGTAGCATTACAATCGCATCTGTAACCCCTTCTGTCGTCGGTATCTTCTAAGCAAACTGAGTTATGTTCGCAAGGATTTACGTCACATACTGGGACACACAAAGGACCGACATGGCCTGATTTACATTCACAAATAGAATCACCCCATCCTGTTACACAAGTCGCTGCGGATGGACATTCTATTTGGCAATCATTTACAGGTGAACAACCGTCATAAACATTATCTCTGACTGTAGGAGTACTTGAACTCATCTGATAGTTTCCAATGCGAACGTCTTCAATGCATCCGTCTAGATAATTATATCCAGCATTTAAACTATTGTAGGTATTATCTGGCCCGCCAATTAATATCTTCCCTACGTATAATCCTCCTATTTTGGGAGTCGAGCCTAATTTAGGCGAAAATGATAATAAAGTTGAATAATCACCATAATCAGTTGACAGTTTGATTTCTGTACCAATCCAAGTTACTTCAATATGATGCCATTGTCCATCAGCCAGTGATTTTGATGATAAATTAAACGATTCTCCATTGTAAGTATATTGCAATAATCCCGATTTTAATGAAATTACTGAAGTACTATTCAACCCAATTTCAATGGATAGTAGAAAAGCATCGGATTGCAAGGTGCGTACTGATAAAGCATTTAACCAAGGCAATTGAATTTGCTTCACTAATGGATTAAACGATAAAGTTCCATCCCCAGAAAATCGCCAAGGTTTGTTGATTACTCTGCCACAATCTTTCCCGCCAAACCCTTCCTGACACAAACAGTGATACATAGCCCATTTTTCTATACATATACCACCGTTCTTACAAGGTTTGGAACTGCAGAATGATCTTTTCTCAGGACAACCTGGTACAGTTCCATTATCTGCCACATATCCGTTCAAGTCGACGAATTTATAGTCGATTCTTAAATCGGAAATGCAACCTTCGTAATGGTGGTTTTTAGGTTGAAATGTTGCTGGCAAAGCTGGTAAACCCCCGAGTTGTAGCGGCCCGGTTAAATCTAAGAATCTGTGACATGTTTCTGTAAGTGAAGCACACTTCGCTTCTAGTTCTTGTTTAGCGAAACCTGCGCAAGCCCAGGCACCTCCTAAATCGGATCCGTGTTTTAACGCTAATTCTGTGTCGCAGTTATCTAAAGAGATTGTTACTGATTTGTTAAAGTAGTTAACTGTTACCTGTAAGAAGATAAATTATTGTTCAAAACTGTTCATTGCGCTCTAAAAGTAGATTTAATTTTTCAATAATGAGGTAACATAAATAATATGATGAGCATATGAATCTCACCGCATATAGACTGCGGTTAAAATGAAATAGGAACAAATTCAGTTACTTTTTTGAATTTCAGAACTATCATCATTAATTGTATGTTGATAATAATAGGTTGAACTTACCGTATGCCACTCTCCGTCTGCCACTCCGTTAGGTATGCTAGCCGAGGCTCTCGTTACTGTACTGCCAAGTGAAAATGAGAATTGCACTCCGCCATCTACAACTTCTAGAGATATAAAATCATGCTGTTCGTTATAGCGACCGTTGTACAAAAGTAGACCGTTACGTTCATGAGTTGCGAATTTCAATTCCAGTAAAATACGATGGCGTTGTTTTAAACTAGGAAACGTTAAAAATGAATTTTTGATAAAACTTCGGCTTTTTAATTCACAGAGTGTAGTGTAGTGCTCTGAATCGGCTGCTAGAGAACAATCTTCACAGACAAATCCACCGCTTCGACGAGAGGTACAAGTAGAGCCACTTCTACATACATTTTGATTACATGGGTCTTGTTCTAGTTTGATATCACAATTTGTACCTGGAATAACAACAATATTTTATTTATTGATTAGAAACCTACTCTTTACACTCTTGAAAAGTAAAGATTGGATACTTTCAATACATTGGTATATGGAAACTGTCAAATCTTTACTTTCCATGAGTTAATGTGAAAACTTGAAAAAAAGTTATCTACTTTGCTTTGGACGATTACTTATTTTTGTTACCTGTAAATCCTGGTGAACAAACGCAAGTATAACCTCCTTCTCTAATTTTACACGTTCCATTATTTTGGCAAGGAGTAGAATAACATAAATTTACTTCTGTATCACATAAATAATGTTCACGAGAGCCTAAAAGTTCCTCTTTAGATAAAAAAACAAACATTATCTTTAAAAATATTTTACCAGTAAATCCCACAGGACATCTACACGTGAAAGTAGAAACAGGATATATTGGCCTAAACAGGACAGTATCGCTTGTTATGAAACCCGAAGCATTACCAAATTTCAGCACAGTGAGACATTCTTCAAAATTCAGGCAGGGTTCTCTTACGCAAAGATTATCATCAAATGGTAGAACTTGCACTGTTGAAAGTCTTGCTAAGATAGCTCTATTTAAATAAACTTTTTCTTGTAAAAATTGGGGAGGGTAGAAATCTTCTTTAGGTAGATCAGGTCTCTTAACAGAAAAGCTAACGTTTAAGATTTTAGCATTTACATCCGTATCATCTTGAATGCTAAACAAAAAAATATTTTCTTTTGGGCAAGGGATGATAGCAGCTAATCCATCAACGAAGAAGCTTAGTAATGGAGATAAGAAAGCTTCTTTGGTCATTTGGTTTAGTCTTACGGTAATAGAATTAAACAACATCTCTTCTGTTATTAATCGCACAGTTAGTTGCATAATTGCTTTAACATCATTTACTCCATCAGATACTGAAACTTCCATGGTAGCGACCTTAGGAACGTTGGTGTTTAATTGCGGAGATAATTGCAACTGACCAGTAGTTTCGTTTAATGCCACTAAATTAGCGTTATTGCCTGATAGAATTCTATAGTGAAGCTTATCAGTCACATCAGCATCATATGCTGGTATTCTACCGATTGGTCCAGTTGGAAAACAATCACGAAAGTTGTTAAACATAATATGAAAATCTTTTAAAGTAGGAGCATTGTCGTTTACATCTGTTACAATAACTTCAACATGTGCGTCCGACCGTAAAGGCGGACTCGCCGCTCGTATAGTTAAAAAATATTGCTTCTTGGGACTTTCATAATCCAATTCCGTCATGGTTAGTAATTCCGCTTTTTCAGATCCTGGTCGTGTAACTAGAGTAAAACTTTGTGAATCTTCGCCACCTATTATCGAGTATTGTACTATTGCATTAACTCCTTCATCGGGATCTTTTGCATATATTTCTCCTACTGTTGAACCCTTAGGACTATTTTCAGGAATATAAAGAACTATTTTATCAGTCTCAAATGCCGGAGGTGAATCATTGATATCTTCGATTCTGATATGTACAGGAACTGAGCTACTTAAAACTGGAGAACCTCTATCTATCGCATACGCTTCTAACTCATATGATGCTACTGATTCACGATCTAAACCTTTATTCGTTCTTATAACTCCACTTGTGGGATCGATAACAAAGGACCCCTCCTCTACATCTTTATCACTTAACGCGTATCGAATTCGACCATTTAAACCAACGTCAGCGTCAGTCGCCGAAACTTGCACTACAGATGTTCCAATTAAAGCATCTTCCAAGATACTTCCACTGTACATAGGTTGCTTAAATACAGGATAATTGTCGTTGACGTCTGTAACTGTTATTTCAACATCTGTAGTGTCAGATAATGGAGGATTTCCACCATCTTTTGCCGTAACGGTTAATAAATATCCGCTGACTGTTTCTCGATCAAGTTTCTTCGTCGTAACAATGGCCCCTGTTTGTGGGTTAATTACAAAATCTTTGTTCTCTTGATCGGAATCTTCCCCTAAGCTGTACGTGATCTGTGCATTCATACCGACATCATTATCAGTTGCTGACACTACTAAAACTGTAGTACCAATGTCAGCATCCTCAAATACCTGTGGAAGACATTTGAAATTAATCATTGTGTGTGTAAGCGCAATTATGTTAATAACTTACGCTTGCAGCGTATGGTGCATTTTCAAAAACTGGAGCAAAATTGTTTGCATCTGATATGTTAACGTAGACAGTAGCAGTGTCGGTCCGTCCTCCAGAATCAGAAGCGGTTACCGTTAGAATATACCTTTTTTCTTGTTTATAATCCAATGGTTGAGCTACTGTTATCAATCCTTCACCGTTTTGTAAAGTAATAGCGAAACGTCCTCTGGTATTACCGTTTGTAATTTCGTAATGTAGTCGTTTGTCTTCATCAGCATCGGTAGCTGTTACTAATGCCACAGAACTTCCTGAAAGATAATAGACAAATTAGAAAAAGTTGCTATTTTACTCAAGTTATACAAACCTGGAGCAACATCTTCTGAAATAATTGTTTCATAAATTTTTGGTTCGAAAACTGGATTATTATCGTTGATATCTTGGATAGTAATGATAACTGTTGCACTAGCTGATAAAGGTGGTGTTCCATGGTCAGTAGCAATAACCTAGGAAAAATAGTAAAATTATTGAATATATTCGGTAATAAATTTATGAAAAACGCACTTGAAACATATACTGGGCTCTTTCTTCTCTGTCCAATTCTTTTGTCGTATAAATCCAACCAGTATGAGAGTCTATTGTTAATGGAATATCTTCGGTACTTCCACCACCGTACACTCTAGGCGCTATCATGTACTTTATATTAGCGTTTTCGCCTTCATCTGCATCATAAGCTTGTACTTTTACTATACTATAACCGGACGGTACATTTTCAGTAACACTTTCTTGAAATAACGTGGTGTAAAATCTAGGTGGATTATCATTTACATCTTTGACGTTAATCAATAATTGCGTGGTGTTTGATCGAGCTGGGCTACCTCCATCTTGAGCTCTGATAACTAACCTATAGTTTCTTAACGTTTCATAATCTAAAGGTTTCACCAAAGATACGTCTCCAGTAATTGTATCTATTGCGAACTGCGATTGCGTATTTCCTCCTATTATAGCGTATCTTATTGCTGCATTATTACCTTGATCAGCATCAGTTGCTCTGTAATAAGGTTGATATTTATTATTTATTAATATGAACGTATTTAATATCAATTTTGCAGAAAAAACAGGTAACTTTGTTTACCAAAAGTTTACTTACTTGATATGTGCTATTATTGGATTTTCACTCCAGCTGATATCTTCACTAACATTAACGGTGTAAGTTCGTTCTGTGAACTGCGGATAGTTATCATTGTCGTCCAAAATACGAATAACTACAGTAGCACTAAAATAATAGAATAGAGCATGGTAAATTTTCATAAAGAAACTGATTCATGTTATATTAGACTACTTTTTTCTATCAATATTCAATTTATAAGTCAAGAAATATTAAAAAGCTATCATATTGAATTAATTAACTGCCAAATGAAACAGTTTCCTTTAAATCTAAAGTAGACATTATCAAGAAATATACCTAGATGATCTCCTTGCATTTTGTGGAACTGCTTGATCTGTAGCTTCCACAATCAATGTATAAACTTCGGTCGTTTCCCTATCTAAAACTGTTCTCGTCGTTATAATTCCGCTTTTCGAGTCTATTTTAAATGCATTCTTATCTTCTTCCGCAGATGATAATCCTCCACCGCTAACGCTTTTTATCGAATATTCCACTTGAGCATTTTTATCAATATCTTTATCAGTAGCTTTTAAAGTAATTACAGTTGTGCCAACACTAACGCTCTCCCTAACACTCGCGTCATATTCGTTATTTTCAAAAACTGGGGAATGGTCGTTCGCATCCAGCACATTGATCTGCAGCATACTAGTTCCTGATCGTGGAGGAAAACCATCGTCAGAAGCTGTTACTCTAAAATAGTGCACGTCGACTAATTCTCGATCTAATCTGACTTTTGTTGTTACTGTTCCAGTTTTATCGTCAATGTCGAACATAGATTGCGTTCTCGAATCTAAGAGACTAGTCATAGAATAACTAACTTGTCTATTTTCTGGGTCTCTAGCTTTTACAGTTGTTACGACTACACCGGGATCACATTCTTCTAAGACATTAGCAACGTATAAATGCTGTTCGAAAAAAGGCGATTGATTTCTCATTTCTCTGCGAACTCTCCTCGCCACGTCATCAGTATCGTTAAATATTTCGTGATGATAAACTATTTTAAGGCGATGTTCCGAATCTAGTACTCTTACGTCTTCACATTGTATATTAAATAAAATTACGATTTTCCATAAAGGTTCGCTAATACACACATCCTCGCTAGCAACTAGATCACCCTGTGATTTTTCAATTTTAAATCGATTGTCGTTCACATCCAAAAAATTAATATTGCAATGCTGAGATAAAGTTTTCGGTAGGAACGCCGTAATGGAATTGATGAACTGGCTCTGCCTCAGGCATATTTTGTGCCATTTATCGGCGGATGGTATCGCGAAAGAAGCGTATGTTTCGGATACCCATTTTCTCGCTTCTGCGATCCTAGTGTTTACCGATGGATACGCGTGCGATAAGAACGGGTTATACATTTTCTTACTATTACTACTATTGAGATCATTTTGCGATTGCACCGTATCAGAATCCGGATTACAATCTTTACCTACGATGATTATCCTTAAAGGTAAACTATAATAATCGATGGATCCTAATCTATTCGATGTCGAGTCGATATGTACAGTAAATAGATTCGGATAGAACATCGAGTTACACTGCAGATCGTCCAACAGCGAAACCTGGCCATCTTTAGAGTCAACGTGGATTAATTTTCGTACAAACGCGGCGGATCTTTTCGCGTTTACCTCGTAGTGCCGTTCGGAGCCTAATTTGTACACGGACGAATTGAATATCACATCGCCCGCCTTTTGATCTTCGTTGATGAGTATTAGGTAGGAATTGGAGAACGCAAAACAAAAAGAGGAAAAATAAAGTAGAGTGTAGATGGTTGATTTCCTCTCAAGCATGAGAGACGATGAGAAAATGATCATTGTTTAATAAACGCATAATCGCTGGCATTTCACTTATAAATCGCAAAATTAACGTCTCCGTAATCGCACGTTGATGTTGATGGGTGGTTTCATTTTTTTCTGAAAAGAGAGAAATACTTTGTTAGCATACACTTTTTCTGAATTACTGTTATCGGAATAGGCATATCGTTAAATTCAACAAGTATAGTATATAGGCCTTGTTGTAGTTAAACTTGTCATTTAATCTACTTCTAGTTTATAATGGGTATGAGAGAGAATGTTTTAAGATACACAAGAAACCTCAAACTGTCGATAGAGGCTTGTGTATTTATACTAGTAATGATCTCGCTGATGTTAATTTGCTGCTAATGGCTGGCATTGTAGTCGACAACTGAAAAGTAAAGATATTACGTGGTATAATCATGAAGTATTCTTAATTGTCTGTTATCCATGATAAAACAATGTTCAGAGCACGTATAGAAGCCAACATCTTTTAAAAGACGTAGACGAGACGTGTTCTTAACTTGATCTTAACTGCATACATATTTCTAGGCATACAGGGTATACAAGGTATATATTATACGGAATAATGCAAGGTATTTAATAAATCATTTTGTTTTCAATGCACATGTAAGCTACTAGTACTCTACTGACTTTAACTAGTTAAGTTCTGGCATCTCAACTAATAACTTTTATATTTTGTTATTAAGCAAAGCAAATTTATAGTCGAATTGTAATAATATCGATGTTGTGAAAGACTTTGATATGTTGTCATCTAGTCTTTTTCTTTTTACTTTAGCGTGAAGATAGATAAATTCGATGAAGTGATTGTTTGTCGCGTTTGAATAGTTTTATATTTATTTCTACAGATATCATAAAGTTAGTTCTGAATGATAGGCCGTCCGATTTCAATGTCGGCGTCGGCTTGTTGTAGCAACCTTTTTTATTTGCGGTTCATGTATTTCCAGTAGCTTAAAGCTGTATTGCTTGTAGGATTGCTACTGTGTTCTACCACTACATGTAAAAGTGTTATCTAGTAATTATATCCATTGGAAAATGCAATATTTCTCAGTTGTGTTATATTTTCTATAGATATATCGATATATTCTCATATTCAACACACACATTGGTACCTATGCGATATATGGGATAGAAAAGACAAAAACACTATTCCATTATTGCGACTGCAATATTCACATTCACATGGAACTTATTGGTCACTTTCCTTGCTTAAACAGTGTATTTCTAGCATTGAACTATTCACTGTCATTCTATTGTAAAAATTAGCGTAGTGTACATCAAATTTATACGTTTCTTTGTAAAGTGTAATATGCATGAAAGTTACTTTAGCGCAGCTTATCTCTACCTGTGTAGAAGCAAGAGTGTAATACACTGCATATCTATTATTTATTAAAATTTTATTACCTACTTTCCACTTTGCGCGTATACAAGTACCGGCGCACTCCTATTGTCACCCGACATAGCACGAGACAAGCGCGCAAGTAATTGGGAGATAGGTGCGTACGATGTGCGGGAGTTTCTTGATCAGCCACTGCTCCGTCATATGCATTTTGGACGGATATTTAAGGTTTGCAAGTATGATAAATAATGTGTTATAGTTTTACTGCAATCAAGTGAAATAGCCATTCTATGGTGAATAGATACTGTAGACTGCTCACAGTATATCGCGACAGTCACCCAGTAACTTTATGAGCTCGTGCAATATCGGAAATCGGGTGACCATAGAAGCGTGCCGGGACCGGTATATGGTATATACAGTAGGTAGCCAATGAATTAGAAACTCTAGAGACTTAAAAATTTAATCTAAATAAGACAGAAAAAGTAATTCGATTATTTTAATAATTTTAAATTTTTATGAAGATAATGTACCTACTCTATTATTATGCTCCCATATTACACTCAATTTATCAATATCTGGGGTTGCCATCTTTGACTTTTAAGAATTCTAGTACTTCACTACTCGCCCAGGCATACTTTCAATACAACTATTAATTGTGTCTTTAATTGCGGATCATTAAGCCATACATCCGCAATTATTACTTTGAGAATTGCTAAATTTGGAATGTTTGATTGCTTCACATTGGCTTTTAACAGTCCCAGGAATTCTCGATCAGATTAAGATCGCTCGAATTCCCACACCAACGAAGAAGAGGAATATTGTATTCTTTGAGGAAGGTACTCAGCTGCTTTGCAGCAATGCGCATCATCCCGCATATAGGTATACAGTCTAGTGTACTGATATCTTCAATATAGTGACGTAAAATACAATCTAGTACTCCTACATATACTCATCAAGCAAGCTGCACTCCTGATGCAATTGACAGCACAATCGATATTGTATCAAGAGCGCAACATGCATTCCGTATACCCGGACATTCTATCTGTCCATGGTAGTACATATGTATGTATGTATGTACTTCAACAATTCACTGTGGAATGTTTTAAAATTTTCTGTCTGTACAGTTTGGGGCAGTTGTCTTTACATAATTCTTTTTGTAGAATTTTGTCTTTGCCTCACTAAGACGCAGTTTCGAAACTAGCCTTTGTAGTACAGCTTGAATTTACATAAACAACATAACTTACACGAAAAGATCATCATCTACACCATTTACATTTTCTTATTTCTTATCTTGATGTTGCAAGTATGTAGTTACACCGGAAAATTAGCTGTTTTTAGCTGTAGTTACCATATCTGTAGTGTAACTTGCATTATTCAAGGTAAATGAAGGCATTTCATAATCGTCAACTAATATTAATATTAATATTTTGTTTTTGAAAGAATAATTAGTATGAAACACAATATGCGTAAATTCTTCACAAATAGCTTGGTCGCTATCCGTCCATAATTATTTTCTAATGCGATGCTGCAAATCGACGCATTTTTTTATTAAAATAATTTAATTTAGGGGATTTTTATATTCTTAAATAAATGTAAACAGGTGGGATTGTATGTACCATTGCATTAAATATCCCCGCCAATGTCACGTGTGCTCCTCGTTGAACGTACGAAATCTGATAAAAGTTTTTGCGATTACTTTTATACCTTCAAATGGTATATAATTCTAGTTCTGACAATATTGCAGATTTTGTTTAAATACGGTTCTATTTTTTCATAACTATGTATATCATAAAGCACCGGTAGTTATGATAGTATTTTTACATTTTCTTAAAAATAATTCACAATATCGTGCCCAAACCCATATTCCTAAACGCTAGTAATGTATATAACGGAGGACAATACGTAACGCAGCGTAACGCAAGTTTCAAATAGCCATAAAGAGGATTTTCACCAAACAAATTCATTGAAAAGTTATTGAAGGTTAAAATAAATAATAAATCACAAAAATTATTGTCAAAAATGTCATTTTGTTCAAAACTTTTTGATAGAAAATGGATTATTACGTAACAGTTTATTATATAATTTTTGTGGGTGCTTCCATAAGTATCTGAAGATATTCGTAAGCTAACACTGAAATTTGTCAATGTATTAATCCATCGACTTTTTTCTCAAATATGTATTTAAAATTTGTAAATACAGCCATCGCCATAAGTATTAGCCACCCTTCACAGTTCTGATTACAAGAAGTATGTAAGAAATAAAAGAATTTTGTTTTGTATAATATTGTAATTTTTTGTTATGTCTATACACAGCGAATATTAATATTGGGAGGATCCTCCACAAGCTTTTATGACTTGACGAATCCATCACAGGCAAACACGGCATTTCCCATTTTTTTGTTGCAATCTATTCGCATTCTACTTGCGTTAATTCACAAGCTTTAAGCATCCTTTGTCACTCAGTAAAGTAATACTATATAAAAAAATCACAGACGCAATATCCTCTCTCTGACATTCACAGGCCATTGGCCATATGTATTCGCCACCCGTAAAATTCAGCTTTATGAACATTATTGTAATTCTGCGAAATATTCTAGATACTGATTTAAGTAGATGACTTGGTATACGCTACTTTTGGTGGTTATTTCTTAATATTTCTGAAGTAGTTGTAAGTTGTGAAAGTCAGAGAAAAATATTGTACCTACCTGCGGTTTTTTTTTGTGTAGTACAATTTTACTGAGTAACAAAAGATGTTTAAAGCCTGTGAATTAACGCAAGTAGATTGCGAATGGATTGTAGCAAAAGCTTGTGGAATTGCGGTGTCTGTCTTTGATGGATTCGTGAAGTCACAAAAGCCTGTGGAGGATCCTTCCAATATTAATATTCGTTTTGTATATACGAAAAATTTTTCTTTTATTTCTTACATCGTGTAATCAGAGCTGTGAAGGGTGGCAAATCCATATGGCCAAGGCCATATGTGTATTTATTGACGGATTGCGGTTTTAGGAATTTGTAGCAATAATAATGGTATATAAATATCTCATACATTTTTGTGGAGTATATTCGACTGTGTTTTGGTCCAACAGAGAATGACAGATCGAAAAAAAAATAATTGTATAATTGCATTTCTGAAATCGAGAAACAAATAGATGATAAAAATTCATCGTACAAAGTTATATATTACAAGCCTTTATATAACAAAATTGGTTTGCCTTTATTACATATTACATGAAGATATAGGGAGTAAAGACGTTTTCTGCAGCATAAGCAACGCTGATGTGTGTACGTGTAAACGTGTAAGCCTCTACTAAAAAGAATCAAGTTTCTAAAATCGCTGGAATTTGAAAACTTTCCACGAGCTTGTAATAAATCAGTATAATTAATGGTAAGCTGCAACTAAAAGGCTTAATGGCATCGATAAAATGTAGTATCATCTTCGCATATACATACATACATCTAGGTATGGTATTTATCGTATTTTTCTAATAAAATATAACACTAAATATAAAATAGCTCAAACTGACGAACGTTCTTAGAAATCAACAGAATATCATAGAAACAGAATATACAGTTACAGCGACTGCTAAATCTACGATTAACAACCTTAAACTATAGTATATATAGGTATAATCATTTTTACCATAAGCTCATATTTAAGTAACTATGTATATAAATCCGAGGTATCCGAGGTAATCGAAACGTAATTGTATATTTGCACATATATCTTTTAAAGACATGAAGGTAATCTATACAGATTCATTTATTTACACACACCTACCACGCATAGGCACGATTTTGTAATAAAGCAGCTATAATTGCAATATATTACATTGAATTAGGTCAAAATAAACGAATACAAATTCGAAAAGCACAAAATCCTTGAAACAAAATATCATCTACACAATTCTCTTTGCGATATTGTACAGATTTGTTTTAAATACACTATATAAGTAATTGTATTGCCAATTAACTGCTTACAATTTCCTGCACAATAGATTACGGAATAAAGCGTATTATTATGCACAAGATATATACTGTCAACTAAACTTGACATAATAAAATCAAGTTAAATGTTCGGAAAAATTATAATAATAAGCAAACAACGTTGTTTACTATGTAGACCCACAGACTTTAGTTATGTCCGGTCTCTAAAGCCCGTTTTAGATGACGTCAGTTTTGCCAAGAAATTAGATAGCAAATTAGCCATCAGAAATTAGACATCGTGTAAAACATAAACTTTTTGTCTCATTTACCAGGTAAATCTGATAGCAAAAATTTCTTTGAAAATGTTCCTTTAATTCCATAGTTAATCGGCGCATAGCACTTCTGCGCAACATGATTTGCTGCTGTCAAATAACGAATGATTAATTCGGACTTCAATATTGTTGTAACAATTAAAATTTGAAATAAAAGTAAGACACCACTTTCTCCGAATGGTTCAGAATTAGTTACAGCGGCAAATGTTTGTAGCTGTTAGCCATTATAGTCAGTAGGCTAGCACAAATAACTGATAAGAAAATAACAAGGGAAGTGTAGCATTAAATTGTTCAACTTATATTCTAGGCAGAAAATGAATGTGTTATTTAAATATTTTTAGGCCTATTTCGGAGTATAGTTGCATAGTTGTTTGTTAGTATGTATGCTATTTAATTTTTTTTCTATAATTCGTGTACTTTCAATGTATGTACTTTTCTTATAAAAAATCAAGAAAACTTCTAATTTCTGCTGCTCTAGGGTGCGTTCGTAAAGGCTGGGGAAAGGTAGGATGATGGTAAGATAAGGTAATATTTTTAACCATTACTTTCGCTAGCGACAAACGAACGATTTAGGTTAAAAAGAGGTAAGTAACAGTAGTGGGGGTATAATAAACATAAGACGAACATCAGATGATCATTCATATACAATTGCGCATGCGATTACCTCAGTTACCGCAGTGTAGACCGAGTTAAAAAGGGAACACTCGGGTGTACCACTTTCTCGTTCGTAAATGTCGGTAATCGGGAAGATATTTGATTTTACGAACGGGTAAGGTAAACTTTGGATACTCCTCGGATAACACGAGGAGCCTTTACGAACGCACCCCTAGTGGATGACCCGTTCCCGCCCTGTTAAAACAATCTTTGCAGAATTGGTTTAGTTGCAATAATATTCGTTTCTGTCTACTTTTCACCATTTTTGTCGACTAAAAAGTTGTGCCACACATGCTAGAGTAATTTTTTCGGCTTTGGCAGCCTGTAATTAAACATTCTTCGGATGTTGTTTGAAGAAATTGTATAGATGCCGCTCAATATTCTGCGCAAGGATATTAAATCTAAATATGTGTAAAACATGATTAAATCCTTTTTTCAAATTTTCATGGATATATGATGTCTAATTTATGATTGTTAATTTCCTGTCTAATTGCTTAGCAAAACTGACATCGTCTAAAACGGGTTTAACGGTACAGCCTGCGCTCCTGTCACTATGGCCGTTTTATCTTAAAGGGAATAATGACATGAGCGCATACCGTACCGCTAGATACCGGACATAACCAAAATCCGTGATGGTACCCTATCACATTCACCTGTATATGTATATACCATTTAAATTCCAAACTCTCAAACTTCTTAATAAAAATACGTACATACATAAAAATGCGTACATACATAATAATACACTGAACGCGAAATGTACAAAGATTCTACCTAAAAAGGACATATCTACATGTGTCGAAATTAGCAGTAGAATAAATATACTTATTAATTAAGTAGTAAAGATTTAATTTAAGGATACATTTTTCTCCATTATTATTCAAAACGGACTTCTTCGAAGAGCAATCATTTTGGATGTTTATTAAAAAAACTATGAGATTATTACTATTATGAGATTTTAGTCTGAAAGTTTTATTCCACTAGCTAGATAGTTAATAATGCAACCAGTTAATGAATCTGTAATTAGTGAATCTTCCTTAATCCACAATTATTTCATTCTATTTATTGAGAATGCATCAATAATTTTTGCTTTTGTCTACACGCTAATTTTATCTGTATTATGTAGGTACACACGTAACAATATGTATACTAACTCCGATTAGTTCTGAAAATAAAATTTTCATAATTTTACAGATTGTTATGTCTTCAAAAACAAGCACCCATGCTTCCGTAAGCTATATGTTAATATAAATAATTCTGAAGCTCTGAAGCGTGTTTCCATCGGTAAATAAAACTCGAACCAAAATTCTCTCACACGGGTGCAATTATGTAGCGATTGTTGAGATTCTTATCGACTGGGTATTGTGGGAAAATTAATTATACTGTTTCATCACACCTACTATGTAAAGACGAGTTAGCGGTAGCTAGCCGCTGTGTATAATAAATCAATCAGGCAAACTTGTATTTCGATATCTATGTGTGTAGGCTTAAGAGAGCTGCACTACGATGAAATTATTTACATTCTTAGACTTTATTATCTTTCCACTTACTGTAGATGCTGTAGATATCATGAAGTAGAGTACACAATATATATGCATATTCCAGCTGTTTGCATCAGATCCGAGACGTAAATTATGGACGTGTTTCTTGGCGTTACGATCAAACTGGAAGAGCACGTAGGTGAAGGTGAGCTTTAACATCGCGGTTACAAAAAGTATTTTACTTTTTCGTAAAATTCTTATTACGTACAGAAGAAAGCAGTAGACATTTTAGTCACACAGAATGTTCATGTGTGTTTTCTACACTTTACGGCAGTAATCTTAAAATGGAAGTGTGTATTAAATATCCATAAGAAATATGAAGGAAGATCATAAAACTTCATGCGAAATTTTATAAGTTCGTATACGTCGATATAGTTTAGAGTTTATGTATGTACATATTTTCCGCGCCATTAGTCACTATTTTATGATGCATATTAAAGCTCTTAAAGCAAATTCTGATCAAAAGAAAAACTAGTATTACTTATATTGATACAAACTGTGAATTTTACGTAGATTTTGTGCTCTTCAAATTGATTGTCTACTTTTACAAATAACTCTTATCAACTCTTTTCTAATCTTCTAACAAATTAAAACAATTTTTATGACTCGTCGCAGATTGCCTCTTTTAATATTACCAGACTTCACAAAGAAAACGTATTCATTGGGTAAAAGACAAGAATTTACACAATGCCAGATTATGAAGTTTGCAACACTGTAATTGAATACATTATAATAAATCTTAACTAATGATGCTAAAACAATAAATAATGTTGTTATTTGCTGATTCTATGAAGTTATGTGGTTCTGTAACGTGTGTTTGAGATTGCTTATCGCTACAGGCTAACTTGTCCAACATTCAAAAATGGACTCGTATCTTTGACGCGCAAACTATTTCCTATTATAAATGGTTACTACATGAGTGACGTCATACTTCCACGATGTCAGTGTATCACAGTATTTGCTCGATGATGATGAGCATTATTATCCAGTCTCCGTATACTATTCAAATACCTTTGGACATCATGCGCCTTCATATTTATGGCATCTTTTATGTTTACAGTAAATGAACTGCATATCCTTGATGTACGGGTATAGAGACACATGTCATAAAGACAATTCCTCCTTACAGTTTGGGTCCATTCGAACTCTTGAGCGATACGTTGCTGTCCACCCACATTCTCTTTGAATTATGGGTTTCCAAGCGTGCGATTCGTGTAAATCGCGTTCCAGCGTCATTGCTATTAAATAATGAAGATCACTACTATCCGCTTGTAACTCAGACAATCAAAATGTGTCCTGTTAATAGACTGCTGTTTGCATCTAATTATTTATTTATGTATTTTAGGTTGAAGTAAAGCTTTTTATATTACGGACTTTAATTAAATGAACCGTACCATTTTGCTTCACAATTATAACAAAGATCGATGAAACAAGCTCGGCAATAAATAGCAAAACACATAGGATGTATAGCGTTACACGAAGAAAACAAACCGTCACTTTGCAGGTCTCCGACTTCCATCAAGGATTTCGTGATTTAAGAAATTGCATATTATGTACTATGAAAGTGTATAAGTTGTATGCAATTTGCATTAGCCCGAACGGCCAACACACTGCACCTGCACTTGGGTATTAGATTCTATATACTATAGAAGCATGTACGCGTTCTCCGTCGAGAAGATCCAGTTTCTCCATATATAGTTACAGAGTACATACATATGTAGGTACATAAATACTGCAAAGAAAAAGCAAAACTATTTAAACTGGTGCTAGTTTATATTTATGTTTATGCTCATGATTAATTTCTTACGCTTTAAATGTTTTAGTAGTAAAGTTGTTTGCTCGTATAAATTGCTAATTGATTTTTAACTTCAATTTATTATTTTTTAACTTGTTATTACTGTAGATTGGCCGTGTTATTTCACGGTTATTAAAGGATTATACACAGTACATTTAAAACGTACATATTGTTTGATCTTCATTAAAGTATACATAGTAAATTTTTGTCGTAAATTAATAATTATATATATATATAATCAATACCCCAATTACCATTTGGTGTAGGGTCTGGAAGTTTCAAGCAGTGCTGGGATGTTCTGGAAAATAGATTTATTAGTTGATAAAGATTTGTACACCGTACGTCTTAGACGATTCGATATTGCCACGAAAATATGGAGCTACCTCCGACTCAGTCACGGTAAGTGCACCTTTTTCCAATTATTAAAAGAAGTACCATGACAGTATCTACTCTACAGGGTTGTAGACGAAACTTTGCGGAAGCCAAGTAAGAATTACTGCCGGAGTCTGTGTGTATCGGATTCTTGTTCTGATACACTAAATAATTAACTTCCTGCAGACACGCAACTGGCACATTCATTCCATTTCCACCTGTATGCCTTATAATTTGCACAACAGTTTGTGATACTTCTTGGATATTTCTTTACTTTTCAATTCTAATTTTAAGTAAAGTAAAAAGTGTTTGTGTTATATATGACAGATGATATGATGATGAAGATAAAAATATTGTGGAATGAAAGTTGAATGGAAGCTTGCTCGTACAATATCGATTGTACATATGTATATGTGCCAAATCTAATTTGGAGACATCAACAATGGAGCAATATTTTAGTCTTAGACCAATCCACACATCGTTTCATAATTAACTATGTAATAGTATAGGCTGGAGGCTAGATGTCGTGCTAAGCCCTATTCTTAAAGAGATTCTCTGGGAACATTGTACCTACACGGCATTTCTTAGTGATAGGTTTGTATTCATACGTAAAGCTAAAATATGAAGAAATATTGTTTCAGAATATTTGCAAAAACTAAAATAGTCAAGTAGTTTGAGCAGTGAGTGGGCCGCAGCTAAATTTAATAAAACATACTTTGGGTAAGCTTAAAAATCTTGTAAGGGTCGTCTAACTTACTGCAGAATGCAAATGGCCAAGTCTTATTCTTCAGAAAGTGCGACTTGCATTCAGAAATAAAAACTAATAAAGGATAGAGCACAATACACGTTTTTGTCTGTCTTTTTGTTCTTATATGCAATCAAACAAAAATTAATTCATTGAAATTATTGCTTTAAAATAACATTCAGATAAATCAAATCAGATACGACATTTTCTTATTATCTATCTGTATTGTTTGGAGTGCAATAAAGCTCAAAAAAGTTATAAATCACATAAACTGCAGATCTAAGGTATAGAAATGAAAAAGCCATTGACACTGAAAATTCTTATACGTAAGTGAATATGTATGAATTTACTTTTCATTACATGTCAAAATATTAGCCATGATGATCGTTAATTTATTCTTGAAAAGCTAAAAATCAACCGTTTCAGCAAATTTAATTTAAAAAAATTGATGCTAGCGTTGTAGTTATTTTTGTTCATTATTGTACACTACACACGAGTTACAGAATCACCAATGCATAATTTTGCATAATAATTGAAAGTCGGAATTTATTACATATCTAAATGTAGGCGTTTTTTGATGTTCTTATTACGTATTTCCGACGTTATTTATAAGGATAGAACAACCTTAAGATATAAAGTTTGAGTGCGCTGAGGAAATTGTAACTGATGGAAAAAAAAAGAATTACTTCTAGCTTTTAGTTGTGGATATTTTTCCAAGTAGATGTCGATAAAACCAACTTATTCCAGAACCTAATTAATACGGTTTTCGTCGTCGGTGCAAGAAACTGATATTAAGTGTGTGAAATAAATTGTATATGTACATATATTCGTGATGACTGATTTGTTCAATTGAAAGCAATACAGATATAGCAAGTCATAAATAATGGAAAGTGGAACCCAGAAACTACAAGAGCTATTAAAGTTTCTCTACAACAGCACTATTGTATAGACTTATAGATTATTATTTATTTATTTTGATGTATGCTATATTTATTACTGTGATTGATCCACCAGAATTTTATTTAGCCGTACTATTATTTATAAGAAGGTTTGGGAGACAAAATAGGAATTTAATATGTAAGGATCAAGTAGTGTTTCAGCAAATTGTAGCTGATTAGGCAGCATAAAATATAAAAAGAGGAATTGATAAAAGCAAGAGTTAAAAAAAATTGTCATCACATAACGTAAATAAATAGGTATGCATAAATGTTAATAAGTAGGTAAAACTACGAGTTTGAAAATGGAATTTTGTATTCTTACCCGTTTTATTATAACTAAGCAAATACCATAAAAGTGCTCTCGTAGTATATTTCTTCGTATAACCGCCATCTATCCAATTTAGATAGCTTTTAGTAAATTGAAGCCTTGCTTGCATGTATTTGTTTTCCATTACGTCAGTAATAGCACTTTGGCAAAGTTGTGGCAATTATATTACCTCTTGTGATCGTCAACGAAATGGGCCATTTTATTATCTGATAGGTTTATTTAGGTTAGTTGTTACTAAGCGAGCACTTTTCTACTGTTTATATCCGTTGTTGCAGTTACATAAAGAAGAGAAACTATTATAGAACTCGGCAATTACATTTAATTTTATAGAAGCACCTAACGATGAAAACATTAATTTTGTGGATTCTCTTGGACTTGATAGAAGACCGCAAATAAAATATGATAGTGTAAAGTTGCAATTTTGGGATAATTTTTCTTATTAGATGTCGTTTACTAAGAAAATCATGACACGTGTTGATTAAAATTCAAGAAATTGTTGGTCAACCTTTCAATCGTAACGTTTAAATAATGAAGTTTGTTTAGAGGTTAATTATTAAATCATTTCTGCAAATTCTTCTTCAACACTAGAGCAAATGCTCTTCTTGGGATTCCTCTAGTACCTATTACTGTAGCTTGGAAGTTCATTAAATACAGTTGGAGTTTCAATACATAAATCGAGATCTTGTAAAACAGTAGGTAATGTACACTGGTGCAAATAATTAACGAGCACAGTCTGTATAATGGGTGAAGATACATCCATAAAATATACTGAGCATCAAGGTTTCCTATAGACGAGTTTATGCAGCGAGTTTCGACTTTTGCTATAGCGGCTTCGATAGATGGAAACTGCTGTCACCATGGAGACCGATGGGAGTAGTTCTTAGTGTGGCGTGAAGGTCAAGTATGTACTTGTATTCGCTGTATAATGGCGGATTGATCGCGCTATTTAGGCGAGTTTGAGCGGGGAATGTTTGTGGGAATGCCCATAACCGGTGCATCTTTCCATGAGAACGCGCGCCGTCTCGAGCAATCGTTGTCGGCTGTGTACCGGGCATGGCAAGAATGGATTGAGTTAGGACGTATGCGCCCGTAGCCGCGAGCTGGACGGCCCCTTCTGGAACATCGCGTGCGTCGTCCTCAAGGCAACTTCGAGCCTTTTGGTCAGCACGAAAGGAAGGCGCACTCACTACGCGAACTGTACGAGGGCGTTTTGCGTTTTGGATCTAAATCCGATTGAGCGTGTCTGGGATATGATCGGTCGGAGACTTTTCCTTTATCCAGCTTCCTCGGCTAACGTTGAGCAGCTATGGAGGCGAGTTGAGGCGACATGGTTGGCCAGCCCTCTCATTGCCATACGACGACTTATTGACTCCTTGCCACGTCGTGTAGTGATGCTATGTACCGTTCGCGGGGGATACTCCCGCTATTGATGCATTCCGTCCCAACAGGTTTACGGCTATCTCCATACGAAGGTAAGTTACAGTTGTTTAATATTCTTTTATACCAAATTTCATTGCGCTAGAATCACGCGTTCAGATTATATAGGGTGTGCTCGTTAATTATTTTCAGCAGTGTATCAGCAGGCTTATCAATATGTGTGGTTTCAGGAGCGCCAAGAAATAGTTTGAACTCAACAACAAAATGAGTTAGGTAATGCGCAATCGCACACAATATCATCAATGGGACAAGAGTGGATGGGTTGGAGGTGTCAAGTTGTACAGACGATATTTTCTGTGACAAGCCCAAAATCATGATTTTACAAAAGAATGGATTTAAATACAAGAAAATCAACAAGAGACTAGTTAGCTCGAGGATCTGTAGGTGGCGATATAATCATTTGGTGGCTATCGGTAAGTATAGACAAAAAAGAAGAAATATTTACTCTTTTGACGAAACGTTGTTCGATATAGTATGAACAGACTGGAATGACAATTCAGATCAAAGAAAATTAGACCTTCCTTTATCTAAAGGAAACAAAGTAATAATATTATGCAGTGTGTCTGTAAATGGGTGAGTTGAAGTAGCTGTATTATTATCTGCAAAAAATATTAAAACTTGCTCCTTAGAGTACCCTGAGGACATACCAAGTGATATGTGAAAATTGGTTTGAAAATACGTTCAAGCCAAAGTTACAGAAAAATAGTAACTAGCTTTTTTAAGAATAATGATGGCGTTGTGGTGCGTGTTTAGTGATTTTTAGTGCGAGTGATAACTGATGAGCTCATAACATTGGCTCTGTAACCATGTTTTCACTCATTTTTATTTCTTCCACTATCCTGTGCGCTTATTGTCATTTTTATTGTTTCTGTGCTATTCTTTAAAAATATGTACTTATTTTTGATGTTAGAGTACGCACTTGTCAAGAAAAAATTGCAGAACGCTTATAACTAATCTTATGATATCTTTTTTTATTTTTTAAATTGGGTAATATATCTAGATATTCAAAAAATAGAAATTCCAGAAAATAGTACGCAAACTATGAAGAAATATAATGACAAGAGATCAATTGATTTAAACAATGCTTTTAAAGGTGAAATAAGAATGATTCAAACAATGCTATAATCTCACAATTCAATAATTTGTTTATTATACGAAGGACGTTGAAAGATATTACGATTATATGAACATAAATCTATCAATCTAATAAGACACACGTTCGTATTCATATAGCTGTAAATATCAACAAGACAGTCACGCTATAAAATAAATTATACTAAATACAAGTACCTGCATAACTATATGCTGGATTGCCACTTTGAAAGAAAAAAATACGCTTACCATTTAAATCTATAACATTAATTGCACGCTATGCTATTGTATGTTAACTTATACTCTTTGCATTTCGAAACAATTGTAGTCATTGTGCCTCTAAAATATTGGAACGTGTTAGTGAAAGTTTCATATTAGAAAAGAAAAAAATGACACATATACGCTTATCTTTAGTAAATAGCCGGAAATGGGCTATGTAAGCGCAATATTATATATTTATGCCAATACTGTAAATGAATAAGCCTATGCGATACCGTTTAATTATTTTCGATTAGAAGTGTGCTTGTATGCAACCTACTTATTATAAATCTACGACTATAACAATTATTGTTATTAGTAGTAGTCGATTTGCGCTAAAAATGTATTAATTAAACTGGTGTTATTTTTATCTTAAATAAATGTATGTAAATGCGTATGTCCTAAATAAATTTATTATTAAACAACCTGAAATAAATACCAGAATAATATTGTAAATTAAATTGAAACTTCTATCTCAATTAATTAAATCTCGATAATGTTTACTAATCTAACGTAATACACTATATTACCGTTTGTTTTCACAAAGCAATTTAATTAATATTGTCGTCCTAATCATGAAGTATGTTATTAATACGATTCATGTAAAAATATAGTATTATTTTCAGTTCTCTCTCTTGACCAACTTGTATATCTGTTTTCTACACAACACTAGTTCGTCTATACCGACATAAAGTGTTGAGAAACATTTCACGTAACGATTGTCAATTTGACTTCAAATTGTCGCTTTGCTTGTGCAACACTTGTTTCCTAAATCTGTTTAACTCGTCACAAAATGCATTCAAATCAATCCATCTATGAAAAGTAATTTTCCTTTACATTTCTCCCTATCATCTACGAACGACAACTATTTACTTATCATCTCTTTCATCTTCCACGTCATTTCTTTGCGCCGCTATATCTGTGGATCGATCTTATACGAATTATTCATCGGAAACGGTGAGCGCATTTAAAACTAATAATGGCAGGTAGTTTCTGGACTGTTGAATTCCAGTAAAGAATTGCTCGCGTGCATACGCTGTACTCCGTTAAAGCCTTAATGACGTAGATGCCAATTCGGTCCCGTAAAAACGAAGTACGTTCACGCTTTTAAATCGACCTTACGGTGTTTGCATCCGCATCAATGCGTGAAATATTGAAATGGTAGGCAATACCTACTAGGCAAGCAAAAAATCGTCCCCTCAGTATGCATGATGTGATCTAGTTCTTTACACGACACACTGATGCAGTTACAGTTAACGAAACTCTTGGACTGCTACTGCTGCCACCATTAAATATGTCCAATTATCGTCATCCACATGGAATTGTATTTCAAGAAGTACATGTACTTTAAATTGCCTTTGATGGAGGAGAATGTTAAATATCTGCAAAACATAATACCATAATACGTACAGATTCCTGACGTGATCGTATATTACAAGTAATAGAAAAGGCGTTATAATGTTACGGTCACTGACAGTTTACTGATAAGAAAATATATGTTGAAATAATTTGTCCGTTCTAGGATTGTAACACACTTATACTGTTATTACTACAGATCTATTATTTACTGAAGCGGAGTATCTGTTTCTTGAATAACCTAGTGAGTATTTTACAGGGTAAAGCAGATTCAGTCTAAATCTATAATACTATGCGATGGGGTATTAGGTTGCTATTGTTGAGATGAATGTGAGTACCACTACTACAATTTTTTTGCAACATCACTAAATTTATAGAAATTTAAGCTTTAAGATTTACAATTTACAATAATGATTCTTTTTAGCAGCATTCCATAACGCAATCTAAGGGTCATGCCGATAAGTTAACGTCCGTTATTATTTTTTTCGTCGAATTGTATCTGAATATATATACGTGGATTATACATAGTATAATTAATTAATTTTGCCATCGCTTACATCTGCGGTCGCCCAGAATTATTCCTGACTAATCGTTAAATCGATTAATAATTAATATGTAGTTAGAATGCACACACGCACTGACTAAATTGCATTATAAACTCGTTTTGTGGAAGTATAACCGGGTCGGTTTGGTAAAGTAGCGTGTAGTCATACGTGGTTTGTCCTTGAAAGAAATCAATAAAGGTCGTCAAGGTCTACAAAACCGAAATGATATCCAGTCGTCGGATTTGTTTTGGATTGGGAATGGTTGAAAAGAGGAAGCGTTAACACGCAACCTTCAGTTTAATGGGCATTTTGCTTTCAAAGGTAAACGCTTTTTCCACACGACGGGCTTATATTTTAAAGTATTGATTTTGGTAACTGCGTACCATGCCTGCGTTCATGTTTTTTCCTTCATCGCTTTTCGCTGATATTGCGTAGTGATATATTAATCAGAAAGAAACTAATGCGGTTGAAAGCTTCAAGTAGGTATCGCTAGAAAGCTTAAAAATCGTAACTAGGATACTGACGTAAATTCGCTAAACACTTCAATTATCATTACATTTATTAAAAAAGCCCTTTGGAACACTGCAGTTGATTATGTTTACTAGGAGGAAGAATAGAAAGACTTTATATAAAAATTTAAAATATTAAAATTAGCGGAAACTCTTTCTCTAAAAAACTGCCGAATATCCTAACCCTTAGCATTATCAAAATTTGTTACCGAAATATATCTCACGTCGGAACTTAAAGCTGTCTATGGTCAAGATTTCTCTATACATCTACAAACCGATTCAAGTTAAGACCTTAGATCTATAGTAATACAATACCATTTAAATAAACTATAGAAATTGCATAGGTATATGGCCGAAAGAAGAAATGAAACTTTAAAATGCCAACATTTTTGTAAGAATTGTATTCCGACTGTTCTACCATTTCCTATTGGAACCAAAGTAAGTAATGGTACGTAGCAGCACAGCCTCATAGATAATAAAACAAATTTCAATAGTCAAAAACTGCACATCCTAACCCACATTGTAAAAATCATTATTATATGTACAGGAAACACTTTCCGTAATAAATGATTGACCTGCTGCTGAACTTGTGGAACTTACGTTCCTAATAGATAGCGGGAAATGATTGTATGTAATTATGGTTGTGTTGTCATGATCCTTTATGATCTAATGCCTCCGTTTAAAAAAGAATAGATGCACTCACATCTACGTATACCAGACAAATTATGTTTCGAAATTTTGAAGTACACCACTACCCATTCTTTTTCAAATAGAAAATACTCCGCGTGCACAAATTTTGTAAGACAAAAACTTGCCATGTTTTCACCGAGTGCTTCCCAGAAAATGATGCCGTATCGAAGGCTTGGTAGCTTGGTTTTTACGTCAAGCGGAAACTTTAAAACTACGTTTCCATCCATGTAAGTATAGTCTTATAATTTATTTGTGGTGTTTGTTCGTACTGTTTGACATATGTCAATGGTATTTTCTGCATAGTTTAAAACGATTTGTTTTTCACAATTACTAGTGATATTATTATTGTTCTTTTATTAATTGCATCACTAGTGGTTTGTTATTTACCAAATAATTCCAGTATTCTCGCCTTTGGTTGCAATTTATTAAAAACTGCTGTCGTAGAGATGCGATATAAAATAATTGGTAATGTTTCTTAAAGTATTGCTTTTACCAATCCTTATGAGGTAACAACAATTTTGTTTTAACTTATCTAATACGGGACTAAGTATATGCGTAATACACATGCATTTGTAAAACTTCAAGCTTCCCACAATATACCACTTCAACAGACTCCTGTATATCGATGTAAACATTTATAACCATTTACTATTAAATTCCATTGCATTACAAAATTTACTTTACACATAAAATTTACATAAATTATCACAATCATTTAGGTACTCAATCTCTTTTTCTTGTATAAATCTTATATGTTTATGTACGCTCTTTACATTTTCCTCAGAAGCACGCGGAACTAACACTTTCATTATGCTGGCACATGGACATTAATTAAGCAGCAGTTCAGTCCAGGTGGTGTATCTACTTTTGTCTGCGATTGTACGAGCGTGAGATGACCTAGTAGGTATGCCGTAACGCCACACACCGCATAAGGACCAAATGACTGCAGGTGACCTTTATCTTATTCTACCTAAAGCATGCCATGTTGCTGCTCTGCGAGAGACGTTTTTTTTATTCTACCTCTAGTATCGTCATCCTTCGTTATTAGGGCGTTCCTCAGTCCTTACTAATTTCGAAATTACATCCGATGTACAGTAGAAGCAGTATCTTTTTTTGCCGTAGTAATTTCACTAAAATTGGCTCATTTTAATATTGCATTAGATTGGGAAATCTTCAGCAAGAAAAAGTTAATTAGAAGATTAGTTACACGGGACGTAAAATTGTAAATACATAATATATGTATATGTCGGTACGGTATTACTCTTAGGTACACTTGCGCTTTTCTTGAAATATGTCTATTCGGTATAAATTGTGTAAAACAAATTCATTGTAATATGATAAAATTAAATAAAAAGTGACTGTACTTTTTTCTATATTATGCAACAATAATTCTTTTCCATTATAAAAACGTAATATATATTTATGTACCTATATACATATGTAAGTAGGTATAATTTTGCGAAGAGCCAGAGTTTACTTGCATATGTGGGTATAAACATTTCACGCAAGCAATCTTTTTTATCTTCATTCCTATTATGCGATAAAATACTACTAACCTAACAATAAGTCTATGAGCAATAATACATTTACTAATCGAGTTTTAGAGGTGAAAGTAGTTTACCACGGTTATCATTGTACTGGACCATGGTTCCGAATCATAACTCTGATAGTTCTAGATTATAATTTTGGGCTAGCATGGTTGAAGCTGTTCATTCGATTTTAATTACTTTAACTTGGCCTTAAACCAATCTGACTTTTTAGCCGGTTTAACTTGATTTTGACTTGGTCTGAGCTATTTCAATTTGGATTTAAACCAATGTTGTGAATGATTTGGTCGGAATTTCTTCTAGCCTAGTTCTACTGACCTGTTTTAGATTTTTCTATTATAAGGAAATTGTTAATAATAAATGGCTTCAATCATTTTCTTAAATATCCATTTTTTTATACCAACATCGTATTAAGTATCACTTGAAGTTCATACAAAAATGTTCGTTTTTACTTAGTTTTAATATTTCTGTAAGTGTACCACTCTAATAGGGGTGTTTTTTTAACTTAGCATGTTCCAAACTACGCCCTTTTAGGTAGCTAGGTTCAGAACGACTTCCATAGCCGGGTAAACCCATTAAAGTAAATATGTTATTAGAGAAAATATAGTCTGTTTACGATAACAGACGAGACACGTCATAACCAGTAAATTCAGAAATAGGTACCTATACAAAAAGAAATACGCAAAAAATAATTGTTCTGACAATGGATGATGTAGGGATCTTTTCTATGCAAAGGTGTCTGTCCTGTACGATGGTGCCATCTCATGAGTAAGTACTTAACCCTTAACGCATGTCAATGAGCTATCATAACTTAATACATAACCTATTAGAGAAAAGATTTGGCAATAATACGTACACCCATTATGACGTGTGTTGATGACGTACCTCGTCTGTTATCGTAAACATACTATACAATTACTCGATTTAACCATTTTATATTACTTACATTATTTTAAACTTTGCCTGAAAGGAAATAAGTAATAAATTAATCTTCCACAATTAATAAAATTGATCAAACATGCAAACATGATAAGTTACTTGCAGTAGTACAAGGAAGAAAATTCTGAACTTTTTTCTTCACTTAATGTATGTATGTATGTATGTCGGACAACATACCTTTTAAAATAACGCAGATAAAAGTAAACTAACTTCTTCAAACAGAAAGGTTCTTTTATTTTTACCATCCTATTATTTTTCTACACCCGATCTTCATTCTTTCTTATCGTGAGAGAGATAAGTTGTTACCTCCTGAGCTCTCTTATTTTAGATACAGTATTCTGGCGTGAAGGTACAACTATGTAGTTGCTTTTTAGTATTCATCATTTCATTTCATCAAGGTGGTGGCCTAAAGATCATCTGCCGCAAGGTTGCAAGTCGGTTATCTTATTATGGGAAATGAGAAATGGATAGTCAATTATGTAGATTCAGAGAGAAGTAATAGTAAAAAGAAGTTGAATCTGGCAACTAAGAAACAAAGTAATGCATATGCTAATTTAACCATTTTTTCTTGAAACGTTGTTAAATTTATTGTTGTTATATTCAAATTTATAAATAATCATACTTTCATTGTTTTTCCTGTAACTATTTCTGAGAAGCAAAACTCACTTAATCGAAGAAAAGTTTGAATCTTATATTTGGATCTCTTAGTCAAAGAAGCTTACATCCCATTTTTCTCTTTTATCTGGGGAGTCAATTGAAAGTTGTGAAAATGAATTTCTAATAAGTATATGTATCGTTCGTTAAATTAATTAGTAGTTGGTTAAATAATAATTATATAGACGAGTCAGTTTCAAAAAAGTTCAAAATAAATAACGCTATAACACCGCGTATTTACGGTATACCTAAAGTTCATAAACCTAATATTCCTTTAAGGCCCATTGTAAATTGTATGCAGTCACCTACATACAATTTATCAAAATTCTTATCCAAAATTCTAAGTAATATTGTAGGAAATTCAGAGACTAGTATAAAAAATTCGAGGGAATTTGTTAAATACAAAAATAGAAAAATGGTACCACATAATTACGAATTAGTAAGTTTAGATGTGGTATCATTATTCACTAATGTACCTTCAGATTTAGCTTTATCTAGTATCGATAAAAAATGGGATTTAATAAAAAATCATACAAATTTACCGAAAAATGAATTCATGTTGGCTGCAAAACTGCTTAAATTCTACCTATTTTCAATACAAAGACACAATATACAAACAAATTTTTGGAACTGCAATGGGTTCTCCATTATCTGCAGTGATAGCAAATTTAGTAATGGAGCATCTTGAGCAAGATTCTTTAAGTAAACTAAATTGTCATGTTGAATTTTACAAACGGTATGTAGATGATTGCATATGTTGCATACCGTTAGGTAAAATTACAACATGTTTAATTAACATGATTAAAATTTACATTTGAAAAAGAAATTCAAAATCTTATAAATTTTTTAAATGTTAAAATAATACATAATAACACGAACATAAAAACGAATTGGTACATAAAAGACACTAGTAGCAACAGACACCTAAACTACTATTCAAACACTTCCGTAAATTTAAAAAAAAGCGTTATTAATAGTTTAGTTGACCAAGCTATTAAATTAGCACATCCTGATTTTAGGAAAGAGCAAAGTTAGATCAATTTTGGACAAAAATAGTTATCCAAAAGAATTTTACGAGAAATTAATAAAAAAACGAATACATAAAATATACAACACAGGCAATAAACAAAATAGTAAAATATATCACACAACTCCATACATTAACGACTTAAGTGACAAAATTAAATACGAATTTAAAAAATCAGATATAAACATTACATTTACACCATACAATAACAGACAGTTATTTACAAGTTTAAAAACTAAGATTAAAAAGATAATCAAAGTAATGTCGTATATAAATTAGAATGCAAAGACTGTAATAAATGTTACGTAGGGCAAACTAGACAGTATCTAAAAAAACGACCGTATAATCATCAATACACTGTAACGCATAACATAACCGCGAAAACTGCTTTGTCTAAGCATTCTAAAGAATTACGACATAACTTTGATTTTGAAAATGTTAAGATTTTAAAAAAAGAAAATAGTTATAAAAAAAGATTAATATATGAAATGATATACATTAAAAAAGAAAATAACGCGGTCAATTTTAGAACAGATATAGAAAATTTAAGTATTATTTCTAAGAATTTAATCACCTAATCACGCCTGAATTTTATAAAATTAAGCTCTTGACTAGGCTTTTTTGCCATGTTTTTCCCTAGTCCTTGAACAGAATTGTTAGAGCTTGACAAAAAAATACATTGATATAAGGAGCATTAGTGTTATGATTATAAATTTACATTTCAAAATATCTTAAATTGTCCACTATATTGTAAACATAATCCTATATATCACTGAATTTCTTTGTCTGTAGAAAATTTTGTTGATAGGCATGGCTAGTTATTTATTTATAATTTGACACTAAATAAATGTCAATTTTATTCCACTGAAGAAGTTGTTACGAAAACCAGATTATGTATATATATTGTAAAGGTTTTGGAATAAATTTGACTTTTGTTCGAATTGCAAGTGTTATCATTGACCTAACAAGTGGAAAAACTATCTAGATAATAAGTTAAACTAGAATGAGGTACACTTGCAAAAGAGGGTTCATATTGTTTGAGAAAGTTGTTTAATCTTTTTAATGTTGCTATTTTTTTGTTGATTTCGCTTTCCTTTAGTACATACATCAAGAATTTTAACTATACAGTGTTGGCTATTTTTCTAGGTTTGTTGAAATCAAGTTCTTCAAAATTTTCTTGTGCAAAGTCCGTCTTATAATGCAGTTCTCCGGAAGAATTTCATAGACATAATGAAAATCTATCTTGGATTATATTAGAAAAGTTTTACCGTCCTGTCTTAACAGAGAAACTAGGACACACAAAGTTTAATGCCATGAGGTTATAATAGAAAACTGAGATGAATTATTCAACTATCTTTTAACTCGAACATTTAAGGGACGGATTTTCACATGGTATACATACATATGTATATCGCATGTCCGTAAATGTTTGAAGCTGACGTCTGTCAAAATGTATGCAATATCTGTGCTTAAAGTTTACCACCCTGAGAATGTCAGTTGGTTTATTCCTCTATGGCCATAGTTGCACGTCCGTATTCTCGTAGGGTGTTAGTATAGGTTTTCTGTTCAATTTTCGACTTTGTTTTAGCTTTTCCTTGTATTGTTTATTAGCTATAAACGTTTCCAAAACGAAGCATATTGTGTTTGATTTTAAAATACAACTTTAATAATTATGCTTAAAGTAACTGAAGTAATTGAAATCAAATGTAGTGTTTCAAACTCAATCAAAATTTGACAGTAACTGTCAGCTTCAAACATTTATGGACAAGGTTTATGTCGTCTGTTCTGTATGAGTTAAATTTAATTTCAAAATGTTTAATTAATAAATAATAATAAAAATAATTTTACAATTTTGTTATGGTATAACTGACAGGATTTTATATTACATCTGTCGCATTCGTTGTGAAGGGAAAATATTTTCCGCAAATCGTTAGGAATTTTGACATTCCAGACAAAAATTTTTAAAGAAATTGTCAACATTTCCTAACTGTTAGGAGATATTAATTTCCTTACTGTAAGGAAATGGTATTTCGTTACAGATGTTAGTGTTCTATATAAATTGTTGTGCTGGATACTGATAAAGGCACAAGATTCTTATAATGGAAAGATGTATTCTATTTTAATGGAAAATACAAAAATACACTAATTAACAATAATGACATTTCTCTCTAACTAACTGACAGATGATTAATTATTTATCATCATGGCTTCCTAACACCTCCTCTTCTTAAAAGAACAAAATCATGTAGGTGCTTCGGTGTTTGGAAGGTTCTGAATATTTTCTTCGATAACTTTGAACCGAGTCATTATGGATAGCTGCTATCACTGTGTCTTCGTCTGGTTGAATGGATGAATTTATCAGTCTTGAAAATATATCTGCATATCGAAACTCTGTCGTTGGTACGAATTTAATATCAAAATCGTATGAAAGGAGAAGAATGGCCCACCTCTGAAGTCTGTTTGCAGAATACGCAGGAATTCCCTTCTTGGAGCCGAATATGGTGATGAGCGGCTTATTATCTGTTTGTAGCACAAACTTACGTCCGTAGATCATGCGATGAAATTTTATTACGGCAAATATTAGAGCTAAACCCTCTTTCTCTATTTGACTATAACTTTTCTCTGCTGGTGTCAGAGTTCTTGAAGCATGATAAACAGCCTTGATTGAACCGTCCTCAAATTCATGTAGAATGCATGCTCCAATTCCGGTATTAGAAGCGTCTGCTGCAACAATTATTTTCTTCGTCGGATCGAAATGGGTAAGAAGAAGATCTGACTTGAGAATCCTCTTGAATTCGTCAAAAGAGTGTTGACATTCTTTCGACCAATTCCATTTGGTGTCCTTCTTTAACAAATTGTCTAGTGGTTTGCGCAGATTGTGCATGTTTTTGATAAATTTACCGTAGTACGTGATTGCACCAAGGAAAGAGCGCAATGTTGATTCACATGATGGTGGTGGCATGGTGCCGATGACTTCGATCTTTGCAGGATCGGGTTTGATGCCTCCTGAATCTATCTGATGATCCAAATAGCGGAGTTGTTTTGTGAAAAAATTGCATTTTCCGACTTTGATTTTAAATCCGAATTCCCGAATTCTATCGAAAGGTTATCCAGGTGTTGTCGATGTTGACTGTCGTTACTGCTTGCAACTAGTATGTCGTCGAGATAGGCGGATGTTCCATCTAATCCCGAGATGAGTTGATCCATTATCTGTTGAAAAGCTCCTGGCGCGGTTTTCACACCAAATGGTAATCGATTATATTGAAATAATCCTCTGTGAGTATTAATTGTAAGGAGTTTTCGCGAGTTTTCAGAAACGACAACTTGATGGAATGCGTCAGATAAATCCACGATGCTGAAATACTGGCAGTTGGCAAGTTTTACAAAAATATCCTCGGGAAGTGGCAGAGGATATCGATGAGGTTCAAGTGCATCGTTCAATCCGGTGGAATAATCAGCGCAAATGCGAATTTTCCCGTTTGCTCTTTTGGTAACTACAATTGGTGCTGCCCACTCTGAGAAATCAATCGGAGTGATGATGCCCAGTTGTTGAAGTCTATTTAGTTCTTGATCGATTTCGTCCATGGCTGCATATGCGACCTGACGTTTTGGACGGAAAACTGGTTTTACGTCTTTTCTTAACGAGAGTTGCACTTGAGTTTTTGTACAAATTCCTGGCTTGCCATCGTTGAAAATGTCTGCGTATTTGCTGATCAAATCTTGAATGTTTGGAGTTTCCTCAGTAGGGTTGGTTGTGGAAATTTGTCTGCAAAATGAATTGGGGGGAACGTCCCATAATCCAAATGTTGTTATCCAATCTATTCCAAAAATGTTTAGGTGTTTAATTGGTGTGATATAGCATGTGCCACTACGTGATTGTTTTGACAAAATCATATTACATTGAATTTCACCAGAAATTGGAAGTTTTCTACCTGAAGCGTTGCGTGCATTATGACTTGTCGGTTGGCGGTCAGGCTTCCCTATTTTCGACCAGGTTTCTGTTGATATAATTGTTATATCTGAAGCTGTGTCGAGCTGCAGTTTGACAGACGTACCATTGATGGTAACAATGACGTACTTGCGTGTATGTGGAAATCCTACCTGATGAACATTTGATATAGCTTTCACGTTTGTTTTTCCGGTTCCTTCGCTCTTTGTGTTTAGTTTCTTTCGCTTCCCTGCTTGACAATAGCCTTCTTTGTGGCCAACAACGTTGCATGTGTTGCATTTGTGATTCTTAAAAGTGCACTTGTTTGAGTAGTGCATATCACCACAAAACCAGCATGGTGTTTTTGGAACTGCTGTTGTCTTTTTCTGATCGAGTTTCTTTGATTGATAATTAGACACTGCTTGAACAGAAAAATTTGTTGATGATTTACCATTTTCTACCAATGCTGTATCTCTTTCTAAGTTGATCGGTCGCTGGCATTCTGAAGTTAGAGTTTCAAGACTTATGTCTGGATTATTGTCAATTTTAGACAAAAGCGCGGTGCGAATGTCGGCGTCAGCTGATGACTGAAGACCGCAAACGAAAATCAATGATTTGAATTCGTCTGGTGTGCTTTTACTAAGCTTGAATTCTTCGCAATATCTATTTACTTTGGCGGCATAGGAGACAAAGTCTTCCGATTGTAACTTCGTCAGTTTCAAGCATTGATACTGTGAATTAAATAACGAAATTTGTTTGCCAAACATGTGATTTAATTTGCTTACAGTTTCGTCGAATTTTATGTCTTTGGGTTCCTTCGGTAAAATGATGTTGACATACTGTTCATGGGCTTGGGTGCTCAGCTTTCGTAGAAGTAGTCGAACTTTTGCTTCATCTGACAGATTTTTCGCGTCAGCGGTAAAAATGCTTTCATACCTTGCGTACCATGAGTCAAATGTACTTCCCTCTAATGCGTTGTGATGAAATTCTGTGATGCTATTCGCTAACGTGTCGATGCGAAATTCATCAACGGTGTCTGAGGGCTTTTTATTCGCAGCTGCTGTCAGCTGTGTTGTGAGTGATTTCAAAAAAACCTGATTTGCCTCAAATATTTGTTGCTGCTGTTCTCGTGCGAGCTCCTGCTGTTTCTCCATGAATTTAATCAGTGCTTCCTGCATGATCTCCATACTATAGTTACTTTCTTTATTTTAACCGTAATCCTCGTCGTCCTGCCCGCGTGGGTTCGAATCCCATCCTCGTCGCCAAATGTTGTGCTGGATACTGATAAAGGCACAAGATTCTTATAATGGAAAGATGTATTCTATTTTAATGGAAAATACAAAAATACACTAATTAACAATAATGACATTTCTCTCTAACTAACTGACAGATGATTAATTATTTATCATCATGGCTTCCTAACATAAATGATTAAAAATGCGTTGTTTATAAGGAATTAATTTATATGCATATTCGTACTTTTCTCTTGATTTCTCTGGCAATAATTGTAATGAAGCAATATTCTCTGCCTGAAACCAGCTTTGGAGGAGTCCCAGATCTGGAAAATTCATCATCACTTATCATTTTACAATGTTTTGTTTTCGAAAACACCAGCAGTTAAATTTATATGCACTATGCGTCAAGTTTGACAATTCAGCATTAATACGTTTCCATAGCAATGCAACCAATTATATTACGAATTTCAAAATACCATTTATTTATGAATAAAATTATTCGCGATTTTTTCGAAACAATTCTAAAGTAAGTCACATAAATGCTAATTTGTGCATTATGTGTTTTGTTTACGGCCTTGCCAATGTTAATTGAAGTGCTACTAAACGTCTTTATGAAAAATCGCCACCCCAAATCATTCGATATTTGCCAGTCTTCATCAACATCTTAGTAAAACCTGCGGCTGATAGAGGGACACCGACGTTATATTAGAACTCCGTAAGGCGAGAAAATCCGCTAATGGAATTAAGAAACATGCTACTAAAGCATGTTCTGTATTTAACACAATTCCCCCGAAAATTAGGAGGATATTGAACAAACAACCCTTTATCTGTTACCACATACAATCGGTACAGGCTCTTTTGCCACACCTTTCCCGCAAAGATTGGCTTTTAGTCAAGGTTTCAACAGGAAATAGTAGTATTCTACACCGACGAGACTAATTTCTTCAGATATACTATTATTATCATAGTTTTCCGAATAATTACATCTTAACTTCAATTTCCTATGTGTAGGGTGAAACTGTTTGAGATCACCTGATAGGCCCTTATTTTTTGCTAACAAGGCTAAATAGAGAAATGCATCGCCGTTTTCTTAGGGAGCAGCCACCACTTTACTCTAGCTACCACGCCAAGAAGTTGCATTTACGACTACAAAAATATGTTATGCCTGGTGGTTCTGATACAGAACATTTCAGCTACAATATTCGTGAGTGCGTATCGAAATTGATAGATAGGACGAGAAGGTCCACACCGTGGCCTCCACGATGTCAGAAATCAATTCATAAAATTTATCGCATATCGTCTCACTTTGTGTGGACTATGACTAATAAGATTTTCGTGAATCGAACAGTAATTATGACTGTATCTAGTTAATACATATTTTTCACAAATGGAGTGTTATTGTATAATATGTGTTATAATGCAATAAATGATACTAATTGTAAGTATGCCCCGCTACCCTCAAACACGAAAGTTTATTACAGAAAAATATTTTTCAATATGTCAGAAATAAATACAAATCAAACAATAGATCGTGTGAAAATTTTGCACCATAATAAAAAAAGTTGTGCGATAATTAATAACAGTTATAGCTGCCATTAATATACATTACAGTTTCCCTTTGGCAAATGGAACGTGGTCATAAATTTTTCAATTCATCCATTAACATGGATACTTTACCTCGTATAAGGGAAGACCGATAGGCATTGTATTCGCACCGAACGGAATTTTCATCGAACCGTATCAGTCACAGCAATTTATCTTGTGCTATAGAATAATTTAGGTATATAGGTTGCCAATTTCTTTAATCCCATGTGGTTTATCCATGCATAAATTTCAACCGCCAATGATGGAATTAATATGCACGGTCTTTCACATACTAAGTTATGAGACTTTCTGGATATGCAGTTATTCTAATAACCTAGAATATATTTAAAAAATGACATCTAATCGACTTAAGTATTATGAAATGATCGGTTTAGTATCTGAACGTTACAGCAGTAGCACTTATTTCCGGAAACCGCCTAAAGAGAATGGTAAAATGTAAACATATTTTGCAGTTTGCATATAGCGAAACTAATCTTTAATTGTTTAATTAAAATCATTAGGCGTCATTGACAAAAGATAGGTTAATGAACGTTTTTTTAGTAATCAAGATCCATTGCTTTCCTGCAAAAAGAACAAGTCATTATTCGTAGTAGCGTATAGCATTACTTTCTTAAATTGATATATGAAATTAATATAGAATGTTAATTTACAGTTGCTGTGGAACGAAAAGTCTGTACAATTCTAAAGCACAGATTAACAATTGCTATACATACAATGTTTTTCTTCTTATAGAGACATTACAATGTCCTGTTGCGTGTAGAACTGAATTCATTCACGACTAGAATGCTTTATGTGCTGACTGGCGGTTTTATGGCTATAATTCTTATACGATTCCAATTTTATTACCAACTGTTTGAGTGTTGTAATCGAATACGTCTAACATATGCTTACAAAAATGGTGATCCCATTGTTTTGCGCTATTCTTTTTTCACATCAATTATATTAGTTAATTTAAATAATTTTTATAACTTGTAAGATACTTTAATGCTGTCATTCTTCAATTTGTTCGTTTTACATTTTTCAATAAAACTACAAACAGTTTTCATATGTTTTTCAGATATTATGTATACCCTACATAATATGCAAGTCAGACATATTTTCTTCATTATAACAGAAAACTTCACATAAAGTTTCCGTAAATGGTTGTATGTACGTAGTACTTATATTAGCGAATCTTTGAATCAGATTAGGGGCTTTAAGGTTAAATTATATGCATAGGGTCAACTGCCCAATAAAAGAACGGTTAAGGAAATCTCTAGATATTATAATCGCGTATGTTGAGTCTAATTATTATTTCATCTTGTAACATTTTTTAGTGTGCTCGGAAACAATTGAGGAAACGTAAGAAAAAAGTATCATGCTTTAAAAATACATAGAAAATTAATAATTTAAAGAAATGTGATGAAGTTGCAAATTTACCTATAAAAGAACGATATGTCCAGTAAATGAGCAACACGCGGCCAGTAAATGAACGGCACTCACAGTTGCACTTATTTGGTTATAGCGATGACAACAATATTTTTACACGGCCAATGAATGAGAAATAATATAATAAGGAACAATTTTTAATGAAAAAATGATAAATACTTAAATTAATATTAGAAAATTATATATTTACTCGATATAATCTAAATCTATAGGCAGGTTAATTGCGCAATTGAGCGCTTTTAATGGTATTCTTGTTTTCAGTACGTCTCGTGCTATCTTTTCCTGTTTCAATTTTATTTCTTCTTGTTTAATTTTGGCTTTTTCTTGTTTCTTATTTTCTCTTTCTTCTTTCAATAGTTTTTTCTTAATTTCAGTTTCTTCTTTTTTAATTTTCCTCTTCAAAATTTTATCTTGCTTTTCCAACACTTTCTTTTCTTTCATCTCCTTTTTTTTAATTTGGTGATTTCTTACCTTAGAACTTGTCATTACATATGGCAAATTTTATTCTTTTTTTTTGACCTTTACTCAATGCAGGTGATGGACAATTTCTACTTAACAGACATATATTTTATGAAATAATTAAATCAAACAATCAGAAAATTCAACGCACACAGATTATAGAAACGTATTCTTCCTTGAGGTTGAAGTTAGAAAACCGTGCCTATTTGAGAACACCATGATTATGTAAAAAATATTACGTATTTTCTACCATTTGTATATTCAAATGATCACAAATTTAAATAGAAACTTGATATATATAGCTTACCAACTAGATTTTTGAATTGCTGTATTTTTACAAGACTTGCATTGCTTGATGCACGCGTCTCTCATAAGCGACCACGAAATAAGCGAGTCACACTAACATGTCGAACTTTTATATTTTTATTTCGCGAACATTTAAACTTTTCGAAGAAAAAATTATAAGAAAGACAAAGCTAAAATATCATTCTTCATTTAAAAACAAAAAACAGAGCATTTCACAATGTTTGTGATTTGCTGTAATAATTTTATTAACAAAACGTTCTTTTACTGGCCCTGTTCTTTTATAGTGCAGGTGACCCTATAATCAGAATTGGTAAGAATAAGATATTGTTTTAAGAGGTGTGCTTGCTGCTTGTTCAAATAAATGGTTTTATGTATATGATTGAATATTTTTTCAACTACACCACATAATACAAATAAACATTAGGTAGAAACTCCGGTTCTACCTAATTATCTCTATAAACACGTTTTTCTTTAAGGATTAAAGAAAAGCCTCCGTCCCAAGAAAAACGCGCTATTTTACGAAAACAGTTATTCGGGGTACCAAATCGCGGAAAAGATATACATATATACAAATATATTTACTGGTATTTACCGGAGACATCTACGCATCGATAGTATACAGTGTCGTGCACATCCTGGGCGTTCACGGATAACATCACCGATATATGATGAACGTAAAAATTGTTAAGTAAACCCAATCCAGAAGTTACCGCCGAAATTAATAGAGATCGCAAGATACATATTTCTGTTAGTATTGTAAAACGGCGACGAGAAGTAAAGAACATTCATGGGCGTATTGCGGTAAAAAAAAACTATTGCTACACCGCGAAAACAGTGGATGATTTCAAAAAGTACTACGGAAGGACGAATCCAAATTCGAAATAGTTGGATACAGGAGACGAGTTTTGGTGCAAAGACAAAGAAACATGCTTTTGTTATGCATGGAACAGGAGATCTGCAAAAAATTGAAGAGAGAGACTATGAGTCAAGGAAGATATCTCCACATTTTGCAGAAAAATGCCATCACGTCGGGCGAACGCTTAATGCGATATAATTTCGTGTCTATGTGTGATAATGATTCGAAACACAAGGCAGCAAGGTGCAGAAACTACAGTCGTGTTCATATGTGTTAGGCACCCCAAGAAATTATGAATAA
>ML218331.1:0-33894 GCA_004785975.1 Popillia japonica
TATAACTGCTTACTTCTAAATTAGGAAAATACTGGAAACATTGGAAAGCAGCATTTCTAAACAACAATTTATGAGCACATGATATATATTCTAGGCTGTTAAGGTATTTGAAAGAATACCTGTTATAATTCAAAAAGTTGCGGCAACCTAGCAGTTTTGCACCCGCGAGGTAATCTAGATAAGCAAGTTCCGATATTTGTAATGCATATACGTACATATAACTCATACAATACTTCTGCGGAATATATCCTCCTAATTGTCATATATAAATAGCCGAACAGCATTACCGCAGATATAGGAACAAATCTATACTACTTATTCGACATTCCTGAATCAAATTAAAATAAATTCCTCCTAATATATCATATTACTTTATAGGGAAGGAGTTAACGTGGTCGAATAAATCAAAATACCAAATAAAACATTGAAGCCGTATGTACATAACGTTGGTATGTTTAGTTGTACGACCATATGCTGATGCTAACGCACATATGTGAAGAAGTAATGCGATACTTGACATTTGTCAGAAAACTGGTCGCCTAGAAAATAAAGTTTGAGTAGATGTAATTGGAGCAGCTCGGACTAAAGAGAAATAACTAGTTAATAAAATATGTTCCTATATACGCAATAATGTTGTATAAGTATACTCAGTGACATTAGAAGTAATTACACCCAGAAGGAGCAATTTCTTTAACTTGATTTTTTGGCATCAAAATGACTATATTTAAAGCATGCTACGGTAAGAATGTCATCATTCAATTCTCTTTTCTGCGAAGAGATTCATGTTCATGAGAGTTGACTAATATAGAAACGTTTAGTTATTGCATGTTCGTCTACAAGTGTTAAGCGTAATCAAATGCCTAGAGTTCGAAGACATCACAATTATCACCGTATTAGTGACTTTGACTGGGTAGAATTGTGGCCTATCGAGATGTTAGTTTTCCTATCGCGAAATTAGGCTTCGTGTTAATTGTACTGGAATGATGATAATGCGTGTGTGTGTGGACAGAAGAAGGGAGTAGAACACGAAGAAGATCCAACTGATCAACCGAGGCGTACCACAGATTGTCAAGATAGGCGCTTCAGACAACTAGCTCTACGAGACCGTTTTGATGCAATATTAGGTACGTCAAATCGCTGACCAATGATTTGGAGAAGCAGGTAGACCTGTTACTATGCGTACACTATGGCGCCGCGTTTGAGCCTTTGGACTTTCTAGATACCGCCCGCGATTAGTGCTTTCTTTGACTGCGGACCACTGTCGTCAACCCTTGAGCTAGCGCAGAGAACAGCAGCATTGGGAAGCAGGACGGCATAACGTCGTCTTCAGCGACGAATTGCGATTCTGTCTAGGTATGCATGATGGCCGTAGAAGGATACGACGCCGGCGTGGAGTGCGACACCATATTGGGTTTGCTGTTGAGAAGCATGTACACAGGACTATTGGAGTAATGATTTGGGAGGGCTATTGCTCATGGTAGCCGATCACCACTTCTGTTTATTCGAGTTGTTGATACTTGCCCCACATCGTTTGGACATACTTTCCACTAACCTCTCTGCATCAGATATTGGGCGCTATTTGCCAGCATGGTGAGATAGCTGTTTTTCTACAGATATAAGATTTCCTGGAAGTTTACGTTTTGTGATGGACCATACATTTTCAATAGGATTTGCATCCGGTGGCCAATCCGTAACCATGAATTGGCCATGACAGTTCATCATTTTCATGTTTCCAATCTGTGCCGGCTGCGGTGTTTTGGATCGTTATCTTCTACCAGTGTCCAAGTTTTCCAACCCCTTTCTTACCGATCTCAGGAATCCTATTTCCAGCTTAATCATCAATCAACGCTGCAAATTAAAGCATCTCCAAACATGCAGCTTTAAAGAATGTTTTATGCTCCATTCCCAGTGTGCGATGATCAGTCTCTGACCAAACCCTCTTATTGGGAACCCATATCCAGGATGATGATACCTCGGTAAAAACATCATAACTCCAATTGCGCGCCCGGGCCAAAAGCTTTTGCACTGGTTTTTGTACTAATAAGGGTTTTAGCATAGTACTATCTAGTAGTATCTAGTATTCTGGTCATCTAGTCGCTCTTTTATAGTCAGCAGGCTTAAGTTAATTCCTATTTTGCGTAGTAAAAACATTCCCAACATTATTTCAGGATGTTTGATGTTTACACTGATCAGATTTACTTCAGGAATTTCAGAATTAACATCATCAGCAAGATAGACGGGGATTGAAAGCTCTCTTTTGAAGTACTTTGAAACTTGTTTTAGAATGTTTGTAGGAGTTTTTGCAATATGTGCTTGTTTGCGCATTATAGTATAGTATATTACCGTGCGTTCATTTGTTGAAAAGAGATTCTTGCATTACAACAATACAATTTTACCCGAGGAGCAATGTTTAACGAGTTACATATAACTGTGCTGCTGATCTTAATTTTTTGTAGAAATAAGATTCCACCAAAAGATTTTGAAAGACTAGGGAATGTAATTAGGAAAAACACCAAATTAGATTAGCACAAGACTTTGTGGATTAAGCGAATCATTAGCAGTTTTACAAAGTAGACTGACGGAATTGATTCAAAAAATAACTATAGTAAAGTTTTATCTAGATATGTATCAAAACTTAACCTAAATCAATGCTGTGTCGGCTCAATGTAGCTTTACATCAAAAGATTATTCGATCACAGTGAGCTTTCCTGCATTAACGACAGTTTAACCGCTACTGGATTGATACTCTTAAGGGCTTTTTGAATCCCTTTATAGATGCAATGGTTGTTTAAAGATAAACTCCATTTTTTAGAATCATTTGACATCATACCATAAAGTATAGATTGTAAAAAACTTTTTCTTTTTAAGTTATGACACTCTTCTCGGGAGTTTCTGACGCAATAAAATGCATGTCCTCACCTTGTGTTATCCTCTTTGGTATTTGTCTCCCCTGGAACCCACAGGAGGGATACCGAGCTTTTTGTGGAAAGTTGTGTCACGTTCATCAGACATTTCCAGATCAATTTGTCATCCAAATTATGAGTTTTAGAAAGGCTAGGCTATCAGTACATACGTAAATGTTTGCACCCCTTAGGCTTCTATCTTCGGGCACAAAGATCTAACAGATGCTTGTACCACTGCGCCTTAACTCTTCAGGTTTTTAGTTTTTTTTATATAAGAGATATTGACCTCCAAAACAATTGTGCGTTAATAATAAATAGTTTTTTAACTAACCACATTAAAAGTTTTATTCGCTGCTTAAATTTATTATATATTTTGATATCTAGATACTATACATTAGCATGTATTCTTTTACACACCTACTTGTACAAATCTTAGGTTATAAATGTTTCCTGTTCTATTGTCCTAACCTACAATTTAGCATACATTATGAATGCGATTTTGGAAACAGTAGTACCGTTAAGTCATAATTTTTGAAATAAGTAAAAGATAGAAAAAAATAAATTATTTAGACAATAAATGCCACGAGATTTATTCTGTCTTTAACCTAGATTTGCTAACCGGTACTTAAATATTTAATATTACTTATTTATAAATACCATCAGTAATTGCTTCACGTTTATGTCTTTTTGTTGATTTATAAAAGACGACTACACTAACAGTTCACAAATATCTTAGCAGAAATTAAGGGAAACATATTTTCCAGAATGAATTGATTGATATATCCAATATTATCTAATATATTATACCCCAGTATGTCCATATTTATGAAATCTCTGGAGAGTAAAAGGATCAGAAATAATTAATTTTCTCAGACATTTCAATCTGTTGCGACAGACATGTTAGGTACATAAGAGATATATCTGTCAGATCAGAGTTAGGACGTTATTGAAACGCGGAGAGAAGAAAGATTGCCACTGATACAAGTCTCCGGTTTTTTCTCCTTTTTTCATCAAAAAGCACATTAAAAGGTTTCTCGTGTCGTAGTTTCGAGTAATCGAATCTGGCATGTTGTTGAACGGAACTTCGACAGATAGTACGTACATAAATGGGATGTATTTAGAAATTAGTTGCGTTCATTCTTAATGAATCTCTACATTTTTTTAAACCGTTTATAGAAAATTCAAAATTAAACGTATGTTTATCAAGCATGAACATATGTTAATTAAAATTTTATTTCTTACGCTTCTAAACACTTGTTTAGAATAAACTTGCGATGCTAGGAACACGTAGATAATTGGCTTAAAGTAGTTAGACACTTAACGCTCACTTGGTCAATTATGCAATACAGTACTCGCAAAAACGTGCCCCCAGATAGACACTTCATAAACTCTTTAGCTTCTGTAATTAGAAAGTAGGGACTTCGTGTTTGCACACCTACGTGCCGTGAAACTAAAAAGTACTGCTAGTTAAACGATATTGCAGAATATTAATGCAAGTCTAATACAGATTATTTTAGTAACCAGATGCATTTAAATGAAACCAATGAAAAAGTCCTAACGTATAATTTTTCGCTTTCCAAATTGCTATAAAGTACAAGGACTAGATACACAAAATTAGAGCTGGGAACGAGATTGAATTTCTATTTATTTTATTATTATTATTATTGTGAAAGTAATTACCAAAATTAAAACTCCAATTAAATATGTAACACTCGATTTGTAGATTTGAAAAAATGTTAATTTATTAGCGGCTGAATTTTTATCACCACAGACACATTCTCCATTCATTTTTGAAAATAGTTAACAATAGAGTAAAAAATAACATTTTTAATTAAATCACCCATACGTTTACCGAATCACGTTATATACCGACAATGTTTGCAGATTCCAAAGATAGCACTAACCCCAGTTCTTTTTTTTAATTTCAGGAGCGTCGCCGGTGGTGCCAATGGAATTTTCACCCGTCGACTGGACTTCAGTTCGTTCAACGCATTACCCAAGAACAAATTGAACTCCTATCAAATAAAGGTAGGTGCCCGCCTACTATTTGCCTTTTATCGGCATCAACGCCGCACGTACTCATTTCGATTTTAATCCGAATTTACATGTTTGACGTATTTCCAATTGCTCGAAACAATCTATCATTCGCCGGATTAGTCGGTCGTTCTGAAACCAGATTAAGATTGATTGGTAGCACGACAAAGAGGAGAAATAAAGACCGGATGAGAATTCGCGAACAAAAAGGGAGGCTTACCGCTCCACCCACTTGAAAGCGTATAGCTTTTTATTACGCAAAAATTCATCAATTAGTCTCTACTGGCTGTACGGGCAATCCGAGAACAGTGGCGAGAATTGGAGGGTGGACTCCGCCCGACACAGTTGCGTGTCCGGGGCGAATAATGAAAAAGTGAAAAGATTAACCGGTCGTTTGTATTTTTATTGGTGTATAATTACGGGAGCGTTTAGCACGTTTCGAAAATTAAAACACATAATTGAAATTGTCTCCAGTTTTTTTTCGGCTCATTAACTGGTTGTTTCTATGCAAGCTTGCTAATAGTAAATCGTATCCTAACGACATTACTACCATTTATAATCGATATAAAACTGCTTGCTGTTAAGGCAACAACATAATATAATCTAGTCGATTTCAAAATGTTGCCAGTAAAAAAATATATGCTTCTAAATAAAGCTGATTGCTTTTTTAATCGTTCTACATGTTACAGTACAAATCTATCTAATAAAATGTATTTAAAAATAGATAACTTGCCACGAGAAGAAATAGTTAAGTTGAGGATGATATAGCACTGCGATCCGATGATCTCTTCTGCCCCTCTACATGAGCTATGAGTTGCTGGAATTTATCCGCATTTATAGCTCCTCATCCAGAGTAAGGGGGTATTTCTCTCTTGTCCTTGCTTCCGTAATCCTTGCTCTTTGCTTATTGAAATTTCCAGGGAATACCTTGGAGTATCTCAGACCAGAGGATTGCTCTGAACATCTGCATCTCTCGTTGCCACTGATTCCAGTGTGTCATGGTACCCATCACAGTGCAACTCTGTTCTATCTGCCTAGATTGTTTGGGTTTCTTAAGGATTTTCAGGCTAATTTCGATCTGATGGTGTTGGAACTTAGCGTTGTTATGTGCTTGGCACCATACCATAAAGCATAGATCGTAAAAAACTTTTTCTTTTTAAGTTATGACACTCTTCTGGGGGGCTTCTGGCGCAATAAAATGCATGTCCTCACCCTGTGTTATTCTCTTTAGTATTTGTCTCCTCCTGAACCCACAGGACGGATACCGACCTCTTTGTGGCAGGTTGCTTCACGTTTATCAGACATTTTCGTATCAAGTTGGCCTCCAAATTATTAGTTTTAGAAAAGCTAGGCTATCAGGACATACGTAAATGTTTGCGCCCCTTACGCTTCTATCTTCGGGCACAAAGATCTAACAGACGCTTGTGCCACTGTGCCTTAACTCTTCAGATTTTAAGTTTTTTTTTATATAAGAGATCTTGACCTCCGAAACAATTTTGCGTTAATAATAAATAGTTTTTTAACTAACCACATTAAAAGTTTTATTCGCTGCTTAAATTTATTACATGTTTTGATAACTAGATACTATACATTAGCATGAATTCTTTTACACACCTACTTTTACAAATCTTAGGTTATAAATCTTTCCTGTTCTATTGTCCTAACCTACAATTTAGCACACATTATGAATGCTATTTTGCAAACAGTAGTACCGTTAACTCATAATTTCTGAAATAAGTAAAAGATAAAAAAAGAAGTTATTTAGACAATAAACGTCTAGAGATTTATTCTATCTTTAACCTAGATTTAACCGGTACTTAAACATTTAATATTATTTACTTATAAATAAAATCATCAGTAATTGCCGCACATTCATGCCTTTTTTGTTGATTTATAAAAGACGACTAAAGTAACAGTTCGCAAATATCATAGCAGAAATTAAGGGAAAGATATTTTCCAAAATGATTTGATTGATATATCGAATATTATCTAATATATTATACCCCTGTATGTCAATGTTTATGAAATCTCTGGAGAGTAAAAGCATCAGAAATAATTAATTTATAGCTCCTCACCCAGTCTAAGGGGGTATTTCTCTCATGTCCTTGCTTCCGTAATCCTTGCTCTTTATTTATTGAAATTTCCAGGGAATACCTTGGAGTATCTCAGACCAGAGGATTGCTCTGAACATCTGCATCTCTCGTTGCCACTGATTCCAGTGTGTCCTGGTACCCATCACAGTGCAACTCTGTTCTATCTGCCTAGATTGTTTAGGTTTTTGAAAGATTTTCAGGCTAATTTCGATCTGATGGTGTTGGAACTCAGCGTTGTTATGACTGCTTGACTAATAGAGGAAATTGCAATGCTTTGCTTCCGATAGTTCCAGTTAAGATTCAGTTGAGCATATCTTCCAATTGCATTAATCTCTGCTAGGAAGATGTTCCAATTGAGTCTGGGTATTTGGTTACTGGCCTGAATATCCCTGCACTTGTTCCCTTGGGACCGTCCGTATACCATTTAATGGTATTTACTTTTAGGGAGTAGGTGGATGGTTTTTCGTGCCATAAGTTCTCCCATGTTGCGTAGCTTCGCCAGAAAGTTGTTTCGAATCCGTATTTTCCTAATCATTTCGTTCTGCGGTAACTGAAAAGTGCGAAGATCCCCGCCAGAGATGACCCAACTTTCCGCATGGAATCTCGGCTCCATGAATTTCCGCCCTGGTGGTCGACTACAATGTTTATATTGTAAAAGTGTGTATCAAAGTGTCTCATAGTTTTTCCTCCATACACCATCTAGTTGTAGTAGTTCCTGCTGTGTTGTTGATTGTTTAGTAACAGTGAATGGTATTTCTGCAATATAACAGAAATACATTCAGCGTTTCGTACACAAACAAAGTGGAATACTTGCATGGTCTGATCCCATACTCATTTCTCTTGTTATCGAGCTCTTATGTATCTCTTGAAAACATACATATATGAAACCATTACTATTAAAAAGTTTGTATACTAAAATTAACTAAACTGTTTGAGTTTGGTGTGTTTTTATCAGCAGCAACGTCACATCTCCCACTTTTGTTAATTCTGGTTTGTTCTTTTTCTGAAAGGCTCAATTGAGCTAGCACCACTTTTCTACTAAATAAAATTAAGAAAATGAGGTAGAACATTTTCTTTCATAATCTAGACTCTAACTCTATTTTCATTAACTATAAAAGTGTTAAGTCGCAGTTTTCTTATTTGAATTTCAGAAACACACCACCCTATGATTGATTTTCAAAATTCGTATTACCCAAAAATTTCGAACTTATTTTGGAATTTGGCATTCCAGAATATTTTTATTTGTGGTTTTTATAGCTGTAGTCTTGTTCCAAGCTCTAGTTACTATCACAAACATCTTTGCAACTTCTCAAACACTGTACTGTACTGGTGCTCAAACACTCAACTTTACCTAAGCACTTACTAAGTCCTTACTTCACCGATTTTGTCATTTTTGCTATCAAGCTGCAGGAAAAGGTATATGCAGAATTGTGATTTAATCTTTCAGAATTATGATGTAATCTTTGATTAAAATTGGATAGTTGCATCTAGTGGAGAACCAGAAGCAGCCAACGTATTTCTGTCATTTATGTCTGATATTTTAAAAATAATTCGAAAAATGCTGAAAGCACGGCTTTCATCAAGTGTTCGCTCGTAACACTTAAATGATGCAATCTTATTGTGAGAGAAGCTGCCAAGAACGCCGAAAACAAAAAAAGGATTTAATTAAATTAATTGTAAATGTACTCTTGATATAAATACATATTCGGTTTTTTTGCGTAGGTATTGGTATTGTAGCAGAAACTTGTTATCGATCATTTGGTATTAGTCGCCCGTCTTCTAAATAATCTTATATGAGACGAAAATTTCTAAGAATATATGTAGAAAACTTTTTATTGATTTACCTACCCTTAACGATAGTATGAGTATTTACAGAAAAGTGGGGGGATAGAAAAATCGTTTCCGTAACCAAGTGCTTTCTTTCGCCATCATTATGGACATTAAAACAATTGAAAACTTGTTTTGACATGTGTTCGATGTATAATACTTTTTGAATTAATACGTGAAACAGGAGAGGGTAGTGTTGAGCTTAAGATGGCTGATACTCCACTTTCTTTGTTTTTGTCTTCCTTTTCGTCTTCCTCTTCGCCTTCCTCTTCGTCTTCCTCTTCGTCTTCTTCTTATTCTTCTTGCTCCGTCTTTAGAATTCTCAATTCTCTTTCAAACAGCATCACCTATTTGTAACTAATGTATTAAAATTTAATATCACCAAAATCAATTGCACAGAGAAATTCTGTACCTCTTGTATTCTAGAAGCAAGATCTGTACAAAGCGCAATAAAACAGAAAATAAGGTAATACCAACGATTATTTTTTAGAAAATATGGGGCTAAATACATGACTCTATACACACTTCTATCTATAAAAAAATTACGCGATTTCTAGATCACCGTAAAAAAGTTATCAAGATATAGGTACCTTGCCTCTACCTATATGCATGGTGCATCTGTGTGATTCTACCAAAATCAAATTGGCCAGAAGAGAATATCTCTTCGGAAAGGATCTGTGCTACTCTAGCACGGTGGCTAAAAACTCACCTATCTTACAAATGACATTTTAAAAATGTAAACGGCTAGCCTAATTGGGAATTATACGATCGATGTGTAGTACAATAGTACATGTACAACTGTTTCACTACAAGTGTTGTTAGGCCTAACGCCTATGCATGCGCTAATCAAAACAATTGCTGTCCTCAGCACACACACAATTAAGGTTGGCGTAACTTTTAGAAGAGAACGACTTAGAGGAACAACTAGATAATGAGGTAAAATCGTTGGATAAATCAACGTACGCCTGTTAACCTGAGGGTGTTATTTTTGAGCCGTGCTGAATCACTTCTGTAATACACAGTTGGATACAAGACGAACAACGTTGTAGAGAAGTTTGGAGAGTTATAGAAATATGTTGAGTTTGCAAGCTTAGAACCGAGGTTGCTGAACAGAGACTGTGTAAAAGACGTTTTGTAACGGACGACATCACTATCTAAAGCTTCCTTCCAATGGGCATCATTGAAATGAAACCACCGCCTAAGTTACACAAATATTTTACATTTTAACGCAAGTATGTAATAAATTAACTCGTTATTTAATTAATCTAAATTTCGTAAGCTACCAACATTGTAGGATGGATTATTCTAGACGTATAGTTTGCCAAGATCCTTTATCTAATGGGATTGATGCATTTCAACCGCTTCAATTATATGTTTTTCGTGTTTCTTCTCCCACTTCCACACGGGATGTTTGGTGTCTGTGTGAGTGTGTCTCGCAGTTGTACAAACAAGTAATGTTATTTTTTATGCAACGCTGCGCTCGGCTGGTCGAGCCGTTTGTGAAAACCAGTCAGACCGAAACGGAGAGAGCAATAAGAGAAGAAATGGCCCTGACCTAGCTAAGTAACTGGTTTGTGGTAAGCGGTGAAGGTGTGGCGAGTCCAGGTACATGGTAGGCAACCATCTGAGAAAATTATGGAATCTCCAACTGCATCTCGATTAATTTAATTTCAAATTTATTTTAGTGTTAATTGTTTTAAATTTCTTAAGCATTTTTTTTTACATTATTTTCGAAAAATATATTATAGGATAACAATAAACGCGCTAACAAAACAATTTCATAGATTTAGATATTAAAACCAAGCAGTTGTAGATACTTTAATCCATATTTAGAACAAATCCGAGCCGTTGTGTGCACATATGCATTGGTCGCATAAAAAGCCAGCTTTTACAGCCGGCGTAGACGACTGTATAAACGAACTACAGATTCAATTTAATTCGGAGAATGTGGTTATGCAACCGCACCCATAACAACAACGCAACGGCCCACGTGCACCTACACAGAAAACTACATTCATTGTGATCAATAATAATCATGAAATTTTAAATTCAAGTTACATTCGCTCGGATGGGGAAGAGAAAGAAGTGTCCGACTACTGATGTTGGCCCACGCATCACGCTATTTTTAAATTCAACGTTTATTTATTTACCTGCTTCCGTCTATTCTGTCTGGCGTGATGGGAAGTCTTTACGGGCGCTCTTTCGTGATTGCCCGTTGTTGATTATTTCGCCCTTGTTATTTTTCCTCTGATTTATAACAGAGTTCGCGCTGTGTTTCTAGCAACTATCGCGGAGTTTTGTTTTGTGTTAGAACTTCATTAATGATTCATATGTTTGTAGAAGATTAATTACGGGCGAACAGCTTTTGTTTGTGTATACATCTACTTTCTAATCAAACAACTGGAATACCTTTCTGGAATAATGGCGTTTTGAGAGTGAAATTTTCCACTATTTATATTTCCATATCGAATCTAGGACGTTAAAAGAGTTAATTCGATCTTATTTTGCTACTTGAAAGTGATGAACTCGTTAAAGACTATTTTTATATACAGCTGCCCGAACTATGACTTCATCATAGTTTAGATACGAAGGAACGAGAAGCGACCATACTTTAAAATAGTTTTCAACGAGGTAAACGCTTCCTCTATTATGTAAAAATGGTTTTCTCAAAACTTAATGTAGAGTTAATGTACACACCAAGACCTGTAAAAAAAATTTTCTGGCGCACCATGCGATTGCAAAAAATGACGTGTAACACTGATGGCTTCCACAATTTTTGAAACTGGCATTTAAGGTGATGATATATCATCATTAGCACTATCTTCGTCCTCGCAATCATCCTCGACCACATCGGTACTAATAGAATCAATAATACAGCTATCGGACAAATCTTCTCTACATAAAACATTGGAATCAACACATACGTATTCTTCAAAGTTAACGTCTACTTGTTCAGTTAAAGGCACAACACCAGCATCATCTTGAGAAATCTCAACTTCAGTTGTTTTTTTGAGCCACTCACTTAACGGGAGGTCATCATCATCGTCGTAAAATTCGTCATTTTGTTTCAGAAATCCTGCATGGCGAAAACAATTTTCTATTGTTTTCTGTGACATATTTTGCCACGCCATGTGAATGAAGTTTACAGCATCGAGAAGGCTGATCCGTTTGCCGTTTTCATTATTGTCATCCATAATCATAATTTTCGCAAGCGGTCTCCGTTGATAATTACTTTTCAGACTGTGAATTACACCCTGGTCCATAAGCTGTAATTTGGAGCTAGTGTCAGGTGGCATAAATACCAATGTAATGAAAATTTAAGTTTTTAATGTCAGGCTGCGTTGGACAATTGTCTACCAGTAATATAATTTTTGTTCCTTAATTCATTGTCCCAGTCGCGTAATTCTTTAGTAAAAATATCGTATGTCATCCATGCTCTTTGATTAGCATAGTATTTTACAGGCAGTCGATTGTTTCCAAAACAGCGTGGATCCTGGGATTTTCCAATAATCAACAATCTCCTTTTCTCGGTGCTTGTAAAATTTGCTGCAACCAAAACGGTTATTCTTTCTTTATATAATTTTCCCCCAACGCATCTCTCGCCTTTGAATCTTAATGTACGGTTAGGTCTTAGTTTATAAAATAGACCGGTTTTATCTGCATTGAAAATATTATGGCCTTCGTAATTTTGGCGTATATTGGGCCATAGGAGAGATATAAAGCGAATGCCAAGAAGAAAACAAAACAGAAAGACCCAGAAAAGCATGGGAAGACAGAGTATGAACAGAAGTAGAAAAGAAGAGAATACGACGGAACGAAATAAGAAGATACCCAAGGATAGAAAATCTTGGAAGGAAAAATGCAAGTGAGGCAAAACATATGCAACCCCTATCTGCTCGCATCTAACAGTAGAAAGACTAAGATTAAGAAGCATACATAGTAGCAAGCAGGGATTTTTCTGCAGTAGCTTGCGTGGTGTGCCAGTGAGATGTTGATCTTCTGAAGCCTAAAACTATCTCCAGTCAAAGATAAAGATATAGATACGCATCTGGAAGTTTTTTCGTGTCAACTTGTTAGTTGAAATTACTAAATTTGTCCAAATAAGACCATTTGTGGTACACAGGAATGCAAATATGGGTACAATAAATGATCAAATTCAAAGTGTTTATTTCAAATTATTCGAATAATGAACTTCCTTTTAGCATTAAAATACTTTGCCGTCCATAATTATTGTAGACGTGAGAATTCTGTCTAGGTGATCCAAATTGTACACTTAATTTTCTCGGTGAAACACCAACAGCATTTCTTACAGCTATAACCAAACAGTTTTTGAGGTGGTCTAACTTTTGGCAACTTGGAACATGGTATACCGCCTTGGCATTAACGTGCTATACACCTTGACACATCATATAAATAAACAGCCCAGTATCCAGATGTTCAAGCATTCATAACTCCATATAAGACAGGATAGGTAGAAAAATAATTTGGATAGTCAGTTGATGAGGCATTTATCGCCTTTCTTCACTGCGAGTTTTACGATCTCTAAAAGTAGTATTATGCTTTTAGTTCAAATCAATTCCTATGCTTCTAACGAAGGCCAGAATCTTCGGTTGCTATCAGCTGGTTGCAAATGGTCCTGATGGTGACTTGTTGCTGATGTTGGGTCACAGTCAAGTAATCGCACATAATATATTCTACCGTTTTGCTATATTCCGAGCAGAAGTGGCATTTATCCATTACCTCATTCAGTTATCTTCTGGAGATGATACCTCGGTGAGCCATGGTTGATAAATAAAGTTGTGATTGTGTTGAGATCGCTCCTGTTAAGCTCCAGCCGAGTAAGTAATAAACTTTATTGATGGAAGCAGGTTTGGAGTTTTGATCCAGTGCGAGATTTCTTGTTTAGTCTCCCACTATTTAAGATGAGCTCCAACATGGCTGAATAAAGTATATAAAGAATGTTATGTCCGCCTAGTATACCTTTGCAGATTTTTTTACAGTAAGCTTATACGTCATAGTATTGTTGTCCACTTGGTTCAATAATGTTTGTAGTTCACAGTCTTCGGTAACGTATGACACGCAAAGAATGACATCTTCTAATAAAGAATATAAAATAATCAGCTCAGAATATCTAGCAATTTACGGAAAAATTGCAGTTCTTCATACTTCATCACTAAAGTTTTTTTATCATAGAATTTGTTAAAAATGTTGCTCTTGCAGATGCTACATTATGCATAAAATGTCACGTTCTCAAAATGGGCTTCCCATCATCATGGCTTCCCATCAGCATCTTAGTTCTTAACCTTTCAAATTTTTATAGTTCGACTTTAAAAATTATTTTTCTTAGTAATGAGTCCTCAAGTATTACCATCAAATGTAGCCCAACGGTAAGGCTACTTCCTGAACCTTTCATTTCATTTCGGCTTTTGCTACAAATGACCTATATAGGTGTTAGTTCTCTCACTTCTACTATAACACTTCGAAGTTTTTTGTTGTAGTTTGTGCCAATTCTTGCATTGCCAATAATTGGTGACATCTGTCTTAATTTGCTCATGAACTCTTCTTTACATATCCGATTTGTATGCTCAGTGGTGATGCTGCTGTCTGAATAAACTTCTCCGAGATACTCTAGAGCTACAAAATCTGCATAAAATGGTATTATCAATTTCTTAATAGTGTAAGTCGTACTGAATAGTAATTATATATGAAACTACAATGCTTTATATTTCATTTCACTATAATAAAGGTTGCCGTGCTGCTACAAAGTTTCAATTGTGCCGCCTATTTATGATTGCTTCCTGTAACTAAAACAAAAACCAAAGCTCTCACACTGTATATTCTTAGCTAGCGAACCCTTTTACTTCCGTCAGTTAGCAAACTATACACTAAAGCAACGCGAAAGGAATTAAATTTGTGTGAGAGGTGCCGTCGTTAGTTTCTTCTGCATGCGGTCGGGAGATGCGATGTCTTTAAAAAGAGAGACGCTAAAGAGCAAATATCTCAAGTCTAACGTAAAGTGCGGTTTAACGTGGTTTATGTCAGTTGTAATTTTTGCACGAAGCGAATGGAGCGAATACTGTAGTTGCGGTTCACTCGTGCGGGCCATATATGAAGTGAAAACGGACATAATGAGACCAGACAAGTTACGAGTATAGAAGTTGTTGTACAGTTACACCGTACATTACAAACGAGAATCTACACTGAAGTAACCGATCCTAGTATATTAAAAATAAAACTGCGAAAAATCGCCGGTCAGAATATCGTAGATAATTTCGTTTAAAAGTTGTCGAATCGGATCGATATTCAATACTTTCTTTCGCTGTACTTCATATGCAATAAATGTGTGTGTATATGATATATGAGATATACATGCTAGCATGCACATTTCATGCAAAATCGAAATTGGCTGGGTATGTTGTCAATGTTTCTCCTCATTTTATGCAATATTTACGGCTATTCATCGAAAATCTCGCATACAGAATCAATTCATGGAGCATAGTTGCTGCTATAACGCTCTTTTTCTTGTTTTTATTACTATTGTTACGTGGGAGTCTACTACAATTGCTTCCGAGCTTTAGATATTGGCTAGAGAAAACTGCTTTTGAAAGCTGACTTATCAATTTATCGTATAATGTTGAGATCTGGAAAATTGTAGAGCTAGTATCTATGTCTGTATTCAAATAGAAAGGATTCAGAAATTGAACTTTAGATAAATTGAATCAAGATATTGACGATATTAATTATTACTGAAAATTGTTATAAAACGGAAAAGTCGTTATGTAGGAGTATGACAACCAAGTTGTTCTTAGCTAATTCTATCGATTGTTTTTAACGTTCTATTTGCCAAATATGTATGTACATATATCAGAAATTGTATTGATCAAGTTACTTGAAGATCATCTAATTATTGTTGAGTTCCCATGAGCTATAGCGCCTGTGTTGCCAAAAAATGTTCGGGTTCTTAAGAATTTTTAGATTCGTTACTTCTTGTTAGTTAACTGGTCCCAATCAATGGGTCGAGCCACCAGAATTCAACCTTATTTCCGTCTGTAGTGCTCTAAATAAGCCTGAAATCTTCGATCATCATCTTGAGGGGAGAATGTGCTGTTTGTTCCTAATAGAAACTGCCACATATTGATTTTGGAGCTTTTGGCTAAAACACTAGCCAGACAGAGTTAGAGTGTGCAACAAAGTGAATTATTGTCTCCAGAAGTTGTAGATATAGCAGTGTTGTCAGTGTTAAATGCGAGGTCAGTTCAATGTTCATGCAATTTGGCCAGAAAGAATGTAAGTCAGCATAAACACCTGATGCACGCTTACTGCGTAGGCTAGGTCTACGATTGGTGCCACATCGAGGTAAAAACCTGCAACTGAGATACAATAGACCAGTGGCACCATATTCGAATTTTTTGAAAATGAAGAAATTTTGAGCGTCTGTCTGTTACACTGTGTTAAGGACTCTAAGAACGTCCAAGAAAACCACACCCAGGGTATTACTTTACTTTGAGCTCGTTTGAATTAGTCTATTTTGGGCAAAACCGTTGGTGTTGCCAAAGAAATTTTTAGAGAACCAAAACTTTGGTCTTAAAGGAACTTTTGAACAAATATCTTGTCAAACTGATGATTTTATAAGACTTGGCGATATAGATCATCAGGAAACTTGGCTTGAAATTTTGGAAAAAAGATAACTACTTTCCTGGCTGTAGTATCCGCAACACAATCGAGTGTGTGGCTGTTTCAAATGACACGAGGCTGTAAACATTACGGCCTTTGGATTTTCAAAGTCTGCATGTATTAATCTTTAGTTCTCATATCAAATCTTCAAAATCTTACCACTCATCTTACATATCGTACTTTGAGAGACTACGACATTGTTTTATGATAGATTTGGATCTCGAATATCCTAAAAGTGGAAGCAGTTCAAAAATGATTTGGACGAATCAAATTAGATCAAAATCACGATGTAGTAATAGTTTCGTGAAGTATGGGCGCTAAATTTACACTTCGTCATTTCGTTAATATCTCAAAGATAGAAACAGGTCAAAACATGCTTTTAGCTGTACAAACATATATACATATGTCAGAAGTGGATGTGATGTTTCAATTTATAATATTTTGCTTGACTTTTACAATTTATTATTATTATTATTTGGACTGGTTAACGTGGGTTGTAACATACATGGTATATAATTTTTTAAATCTATTGGGGGTGTTCTTATTCAGAAAACGAAATAAAATGTAAAGCACAAAACTAAAATTTTTGTTTATCACAAGCAGAGATTGCTAATTTAGACAAATCTCTACCAGATCAATATGCAGAGGAATTGACGTCCATCCTTTGATAAACAGATTACGGCCAACATTACTGGACAGTATGTTCTCGCAAAGATAATTATGATTTCGAAAACAACCAAGAAATTATTTCTAAAAGACCTTACTTGGTCAAACTGTACAAGAAAACTCATCCATATTGGTTCTTAAATAACCAAAAAACCATATCAATTATTTAGAGTTGAAAATAACTGAAAACAATCACGAAAACGAATTATTTAATGCTTTGAAACTGAAGCGTGGTGTCATTTCCTTTACACCATACGGTACACGTATTCAATAGAAGCACATCTCTATCACAGATGCAAGCGAAGCAACGCATGTTTATACGACCTTGAACTACATTAGACCATTGTATCCAATTGTATCGTACCATATCCTACGAAGTCAATGGCCATACGTTTTCAAAATATCCGATAAATAGGAAAGAGATATCTTTGCGATTTTTTTTATAATGTTATGACAATAAAATCGATGTTATGTTGAAGTTGTGAAGAGTGAAAAGAGCGTGTTTAATAAATAGCAGCTTTCGATCGGTAAATGAAAATTTAAGTTGAGGAAAAGTCGTATTAAATGAAAACAATGTAATAATAGTGCAATTATGTTAGGGCGCTTGAAGCTCTTTCGTAAAGTCTACTACAAAATTTTTCTTTTAATTGTGGCAAATTGGTGGTCCTAAAAAGGACCTTTTTGAGAGACAGGTGAAAATGTATTACAGGAAAGGCTCGATGCGTTGCCCATTTGCAAGAACACATGCCTGTAATCGTCGGGTAAATCCTGCACTGATCGGCTGCCGCTGTACAGTATGGGTCGAAGTTTGTGACATGAGAAATAATTTTTTTCTCGTTTTCGGTTACAAATAGACCCATGGTGTATTAAATGTTTTTGTTTCTAAATCGTTATAGCTATCATCTCTTAAATGCATGCTTTGTATATCGCGGACACCCTGTATATCTATTTGCCCTCGTATAAATTATGCATTTCAGAAAAATACTTTGAAGGTCATTCCAGTTCAAAATGCGGTTAATGCTAAATATACATATCTACATATATCCGGTAGTATATTGTTAACATAAATTGGGTTATCATATGGTTGTCAAGGTTAGTTGATACATCCTGGTTTTGGAGGGGGTGCGTATAATCTAACATTGATAAATACATATATATAAAATATAATTGAAAATGATAAATATTGACAGAATTTCGAGAGCATACAACAGGAGTAATACCAAAAACGAAACAAACTCCTTTGAGTATTGAGGTAACGTCATTCTATCTTGAGCTTACCTTAACAATTTCGGCCTCCAAATAAATCTATTCAATATATTCGATTGAAATAGTAATTATAAGCTTTAAATACAATTAATTGCACTTAGTTACAAATTGTGCATAATATTAATATAATGCGTATTACACATAATGAAGAATTTAAATTGGTAATACATATTTGCAATTTTAAATTCCCGCACCACTCAATATAGGGAAGGTTGTTCTGCCCTACGTACTACGTAGCGATCAGTAATGCCACCACCGCAACATGCTAGGGGGAGCCCGTAGAGAGGGCGATTTCGGAGAATAGAGGAGGGTCGCGTTCTGCAACGTCGAAGGGTGGCATAGTACGCACACGGTAGCAACGACAGTTCCAGGGCAACGCATAACTCATTACAGTGTGGGGTAGGACCGTGCGGTAGTAGTATGAGTTGGGAAATAATGAACGGGGGCAGCTCCTGCGCTGGCGTCATCGGGGTACTCCACTGGTCCGGAGCTTCGACAAAACCAAAGTGCGTGCGCGCACAGCTCGTTAGGGGCACAACAAGTTTATAATTCCTGCGTAGTTTGTAGTCGTCCTTTCAATACTGGATGGAAATAAGGAAGGGAGAGCAAAGCGGTCGTATAATATTTTGCTGACTTATACGAGTATACATCATCTTTGATCTTTGGCTCCTTTATCTCATCCATTAATGCACGTATGTGCTTGATGTATAAGCGATGTACTTTAAAGAAAAGGTACAGTTGAGAAATATCGTTGAATCATATCGAATTCTACTGATATTCATCCTTATAGTCGTTTAAAGAGGTTCAGTTAGATTGCCCTTTTCAGGTATAATTGATGAACCGTCACAGGTTACAACCTACACATTTTCCCAAAAAGTTCTGAACAGCTTTCCTAGTGTAACTTTCAGATCAATAAAATCTATGTGACAGAGATTCAAATTAGAACGATATTAAAATATGCAACGTGTCAAACAGAATTATTAACAACACCTGCTCAAAAAATCGTTGGAATAATGCCGAGAAACGATAAGAGGAATAGAATTTACAATTCAATCAGAATGCGAAATAAGAAATCGCATACATACGGACAACCAAGCGACCGATCATTAACGGGGCCCCGCTTTTAATAAATGTAGAAATATTCCGTAACTTCAAAATGAATTATAATTCCAGTGCCGCCAGTACAAGTGGTTCGTTTGTCAGAGTTCGTGACATTTGCCAGTGTTTTGTCTGGTATAATTATGAGTAATGCGGCTCTCTTAATAAAGCTACAGTCTGATTACGGCATTGTTTTCGCCATCAAGTGCGCGGTATTCATCTATATTTTTGGTTTGTGTTATTGTTACGTTTTTGTTATTTTAAGAAAGAAACAACAATAAATGCTGGGGCGCTTCGTGTTTCCAGTTTTCTCTCAATTTTAACGCTAATGGATCTTTGTTTTTTTTTTTTCTGTAAAGGCGAATTAATTTACATGACGCTTCATCGTTTGCTGATTTATTAAGTCACGCGTTTCATAAAATAAACTTCTTTGAAATGTTGTTTAATAGGGAAAGTGTGTAATATATGTTATTTTTATTCGAATCAAGTTTTGACTATCGATGCTATAATGTTATGAATTATTAAATAAACTAATTTAATTTAACCACATAAATTATTTGGATGTCTCTTTCATATATTCAAAAAAAGTGATTCTAACCTTGGAATCGTTCTTCAACTCTAACGTTAAAATTATTTATTATCACAATTCTTAATTATCTTCTTCAGTGATGCATCTTTCTCTACCATCATTATATTAGTGTTTTGTAGCGGTACATTTTCTAGTTGAATTCCCTTTAGAGATCTTGTGATGGCATCTACTGGATGATGGTCTAATGATTTTCAAAATGATGGTCTGGGCATCACTGACTTTGCGAACCACGGAAATTGAAAACATCCACATTATTGGATGCTCGAGCATATTTTCTTTCAATTGATGCAGGCATGGAAGAAGGGCAAAATTTACAATTAGTCCTTGTACCCCACAATCTAATCAAATTATTCTTTCCCAATTATGAATTGTTCTGAACATCCATAACGCCATTTCCATCTGGTGTTGGATTGGATTAAATACTGGGTATTGATCAGGTCTTTGTATCATCTCTTTATCACCGTGGCCTATGGCGTATTGTATTATTCCGTTGCCCTATAAATTCCTTAACATAAACAGGCTGGTTCCTTATGCTAAGTTATCTGTCTATATGGTAACTCTCTTTTTGGTATACTTGTTAGTTAGTTAGTTTGTTCCAGCAATGTAAGCTGTCTCCTCCTCCTAATTGGATAGTCTGCAAATAGATTAATCTTTAAAAATGCCAATTCTATGCATATCTTTCCTTAGACAGCCGTGTCCTGTTTTAAGCTGTCCTCGGTTAATAGCCAGCACATCCTCTGTTGGGTGTCTGGTGTTACTATAAACCTGTACTCAGACAATTTGTCCAATGATTGTGAGTTTAACATGTACAATTTAGACTAAAAGAGCAAATTGTGAATCAGTCTTTAAATGTAAAAAGTATCTGCAGTTTTCATTACTATTTCTATTGCTTGCATGACTGGTTTATCCTTTTGGAGAGGGTAGTGATGCTCCTTAAAACCACAGTTTTTTTTCCAGTTTAATTGCTACTTGGTCTATTTGTGTTTCAAGAATAGTAGATAGTTTATGGTATTTTTTAGAAACAATGATTCTTCACAAATGTTGAAGATATAGAAAACCAACAAAATAAATAACAAAAAGAAAGAGGAAGGTCGTCTTGAAAACTGTTTCAACTGATTTCACTTAAGTTCGGAACCGTTAATGTTAGGTAAGAGTCAATTGTGTATCACACATGCAGAAATCTTTCAGTTTAGTGAATTCTGTGCTAAACTGTTATTGTGGTCCACACACGTTTTGGTCCTTGCAATACTGCTATAAAATAGTTTTCTCTTTGTGAAAGCTTGTTCAGGTTTCTGCCTCCTCACTGCACCACTAAATCAAATTACCTACAACTGTTGAAATGCTTATACCATGCCTTCAAATACTTTCCTGATTAGAGTAGGCTGTTTTTTAAGTATTTTTTTAGTAAGATTGGTGACACTGCAATACAGAAGTTGTGGGGTTATGTCAGCGCAGGAATCCCTATTAGCATTGCAAAGCTCTGCAACTGTGTGATGTGTGGTTTTGAAAATGGTATTCTTTAAATATGGAAAAATAAAATAATCAAAAATTGTCAGATTGGGGGAAAATTCATAATTCTGTAATCAAAAAATTGTTGCAAAAAAGCTATTGTGTCTTGTGTGCCGGTGCATTATCTTGTTGAAAAAATCCTCCTGTAAGTTCATCATCATGAAGTTCATTAATGAATGGTTGTAATAATTCATTTCGGTACATTTCAGCAGTTACGGTTTGGTTAAAAAATATGGACCCAATAATACGTCTTGAAACTGCTAGCCAGACGCCTATTTTTTGTGGATGAAATGGAGTTTCTATAAACTCGTGGAGATTTTCTGCTGATCACATTCTCATATTTTGCTTATTACAATAGCCAGAAAAATGGAACCAAGCCTCATCGGAAAAAAAGCATTTGTCAAGAATGTTGTCATTTTTTATATTATCTAAAAACCATTGACAGTACTGTGTTCTCGTACCAAAATCTACCTGCGTGAGTTCAAAAACTGATGAATTTAATACGGAAACAATTTTAAGTCCTTTTTTAAAACGGCATGGCATGTTCCCACTGATAACTGCACTTCTTGCGAAAGCTTTGCTATTGATTTTTTAGGTGAGTTGTCCATTCGACGTTGAATATCCTCTATGCAATCTGCGGTTCGTTTTTTAGGTGCTCCACCGCCAGGTTTACGAGTTATTGCCCCTGTTTCACGAAATTTATCAATACAAGAATGAACATGACTTAGCAGCTGTGCATAAGTAATTGGCAGATTAGGAAACTATTGTCGGAAATCCTGCAAGCACTGATAAATGGAATAAACTCATTCTCCATTATCTAATTTTCGACCAGTTCTAAAGTAACTTTCGATTATAAACTTTTTGTGTTGTAATTCTAACATATTAATAATAAAATAATACAATCAAGTGTAAACTTTTCTAATTTAGATATGTTATTAACAACTGTCACAATTTGAAGGAAGCTATTTAAAATTTAAAAGTATTGCAGTGTCACCAATCTTACTAAAAAAAATACTTAAAAAACAGCCTACTCTAATCAGGAAAGTATTTGAAGGCATGGTACATAATGTATGTCCTTGGTACAGTTTGTTCGTTGGCACAGTTGATTTAGTCTAGACTTCCTCAAATAAGGTCCTGTATTTCATTTATAGCTGCTTTAGACTAGCTATAGATCTCACTCTTCAGGTTTTCTTCTACTATGACTGCAAGAACAAATAAATTACATGTCCTCCTGTATAGGCAATGTATTTCAAGCGTGCTCAAAAGACATACCGTTCGGGGAATTTTCTGCTCAGACCAGTTTATTACTTCTTACCCCTTGAAATCTGTTGCTCAAAATGTTTGCTCCATATGGATGAACATTACCAGCCGCATAAATTGTTAGATTGTATCAGTATGCAACCCTCTTTGAAGAGCAAGTGAACCATTCTGAATAAAATCCAGTTTGGCATGGCCTCCAATAGGTATTCTGATCCAGACCATGACATCCTTATCCTTATATCAAAATCCTTTATAAAAAATAGAAGGCTAGTATGCATTTCTGGTTCACTGCATATTAAAATACACTGTTACATCTGTTATTTGGGAGTTGTCCTTTTCTGTTGATGATGGTTGACTCACAACAACAGTTGAAATGATTATTTTGCAATCTGCTGGCGATTCTAAAATGGTTGCCATTATTATTTGTTTAAAATGATGAACTAGCTGTGTTGTGTAGGGGTATATGGTAATCTTTTTAATTCAGGAAAAGATTTAGCTACACTATGTTGTTACTATCTCCAGTTTATATAATACATAATACATTCAAAACAGGTTTAGTAATAAAGTAATTTTGTATAAGGTTTTACAATGGAGCATCGACCAAAAGCGTTGGCGGAAAATTTGTGTCTCTCAGCGTGGTGAATAATAATGCACAGTAATAATGTAGTTTACGATTGTAGTTAATGTAAATATCCGACAAGGGAGTGGCTAATAACAATGAACTCTTTACAGGAGATGCATATATTCACCTATGTACAAGCCGGGCGAATATTAACTTCAGGTACATACAATAATATGTACTAGAATACTTAAACTTACTTGCTCATTTACAAATTACTTGAATTAAGAATCTTTACAGTTGATTAGCTTATCCTGGTTATAATCTTTTAAGACTCGAATAAAACGCTATGTTGCTCTATTGTATTCTCTTCTTAGCGTAACAATGTCCGAGACATTTTATACAAAGTTGCGTGTAATCATCCCTTTGAACAAAGTTCCTTAATTATAGCTAAGTGAAGCTATAAAAACACAAGAAGAAAATTGCTGCTTTTCAGAAATCAATAACGTTATGGTTGTGCGCACCTGAAATTGACTGAAGCAGAAATAAAAAGAGACCCAACACTCGTAAATGTTTCAGTTTACGATACCATTCTTTTGTTTTTCTCCATAGCTGCTTATTTGTACGAGTGTAAAGATATCCGGCGAGAGACACCAACACCCTTGAGACCAAACTATGACACACGTCGCACTTATTTATAAAATGTGTTGTGCCGGGATACAGTTTTGTCGTAGGTCGTTCCAGTCTAACGAAAGATGTGCTTATGAATTTTTTGTTGATGCAAAAATAATGAGGATATTACAAACATGAAAGCACATATAGTACAGAACGTTTAAGATCCAAGATTTTTTTTTAATATATAAATTATCACATTAGTTATGATACTGCTTGAAATTCTCCGTACTATAAAAAACATTGAAAGTGTTTTTTTTAAATTAAGTCAGTGGATTTCTGGTTTCCTTCCAATATCGTTGATAGCTTTTATATATTGGTACCGTTTTATATTTGGCATGCACTTCAAATAGGAGCTTATTTCTATGAAATGGTATACTGAGATTGGGGCTGTTCTACGTGAAACTACTAATGCACCCAAACCGATTTTCATTTTAATAACTCAATTTTTTTAAGGAACTGTTGAGGTTTGGTGTGAAATTAATATCAATTTACAATGTACGCTACAATATCTATAGATCTCAAACAGACCATATTTATGCTTAAAAAATCTTTGTTAAAAATTATGCTGCTTCTTGTACATCCTCCACGGTTTTATTACAGCAATTTCGTCCCTCTGCAACTCAGTACCCGAAAAAACACGAACATAATTGCACGACTTTATCTCTGCAGCAAACGGAACTTACGTCTTACTTTATTATCATTTGTCATTCATTCTACTCCAGTGCACCGTGATGTTTCTTTTATTTGCTTCCAACAGACAAAAGAATGTCTTGTTGGAGAAACTTCGTGGAGTCCGGGATAAAAATCCCCGCGATATCAATCTTACACAATAGCTATTTTTTACAGCCCACCTAAGGAAAAAATGAGACATGTCTGGTATTGACGTATGGCTTTATTGTAAAAATAGCGCTCTTTCAAGGTTTTTCTTCTCCTATTGCTTCGCAATTCACGTGAAAAAGATTAGATTTTCCGGAAGGTGACATTTAAATCTACTACGTTGCGTCTACCGTATAAATTTTTGTATGTATGGAATGAAATAGACTGTTTGAATTTCTATTATGGAGATGGGTAGTGCATGAACAACAATTTAAATTATATTCATTACTTTTAAATCGAAAAATTCTTTTTACGTTGTCGTAGCGCTGACGTATGTAGATGTAAAAAAATTCTTTACTGGAGGTTGAAAAGCTAGTCTTATTTATCTACTGGACGACAGGCACGATCTCTGGTTAGCCTAATATTTGAGTAAAGTCTTAAGAAATTATACCTGATAGACCTAATTTGTGGTCTTCAAATGCTGGCTCTGGAATTGTGGCACCACTTGCTAACGTCATAGTTTATCCAGTCTATTACGCTGTATGGAGCCCCCATGTGGGTAGGCACTATGGGGAAGTGCGTTCGCAATAGACTGTTCACCAGTACATTGCGTAGAATTGCCATACGCACCACAAGACCGCAAAGGATTACATCCACACAAGCACTCCCCATGTTGGCCAGAATACCACCAATTGAGCTTACAGTGGAGCAAAAAATACAGTCTAAGAAGGACGCGAACAGTGCGCAGGAGATGCAGAATAAAATGCTGGAGAAAATGGAAAGAGAGATGGTTAATAGAAAAAGAAAAAGCTCAATGGATAAAAAGACACGAGTGCTTTCATCTTTGCCTGCACTGTTTTATGGTGAGCCCATCAGAACGTTGTCTTTCTTGTTCAGTGTTTTTCTTCTGTCCGAGGAGGAGTCGAATGGACGCCAGCCAGGATGCACTGACGGCCAAGAACTTGGTTGACATCATCCTGGAAAATGAAAACAACTGGAGAAATGTGGTAGTCATGGCAAGGAACATCATTAATTGCAAAGAGAAGGATAAATGGGCAGAGCAAGCACATGAGGCTCAATAAAGCGAGCTAGTCTGAACACCTGGAGTACTACCACTGGGAGTAATACTGCATAGCAGTTCCGAGTTAGATAGAAGATCATTTCGCCGAAGAGTAGCTTTTTGGTCGGTTAGAATCTGGAACTATCGGAAGGTGTGGGCCTCCAGGTCTCTTGGTGAAGGTGTTCCACAGTTCGCAATTAACAATAATCATCATTTCACAGTTCCATAATTTATTTCGAATATTTTTGACCTACCAATTTTAATTTTTTCTTTTGAAGCTAACTAAATAGCTCAAAGAAAGTTACCATATTTCAACTAAATCTATATTTTTTTGTTTTTAGCCCACTTCTTTTTGATTATACATACCTTGCCGTTGCCAATACTGCAATACCTTTAGCAAGAAGTTTTCACTTTAGTTTTGGATAACTTTACCAATACAGGCACTATACATATACTGTTGCTAATTTCGGTGTAATTAACCGGCTCGGGGCTAGCTGTGATTTAGCATTTATGTTTCATTATGAAAATATACAGTGCTATGGATAACATAATGCAAATTTTCAAGCGATGATTAATGAATGTTTTTGGGCAATTTTCCACTAGCAAGCAATGCCATAAGTACGTAGGGCCAATCAAGCAGTAAAGCCTGAGCGTGAACCAATACCACATTATGAGGTATTCCCATCGTTTGCCATTTGAAAATCTATCCAACTAGAGAACTTCGTTATTAAGAGAGACTTTTGATCAATGTTTGGTGTGGAATTATTAACAATTATCGCATTGGTTTATTTATAATGAAAGAATGTGGTTCAGCGAATCGTTATTTACGTTTCCCGAAAAAGTTTTGCGTAGACATCATTTATTCGGTCGCACTTGTAATCCACATATCGCAAATCCATCTCATATCCTTCACATATGCTGGTTAGATATTAGATGAAATATTAGGGTACAATTTGTTTCTTTTAAAGTTGAAAACTTGTTTTGAGGTTGGTAACAAAAAAAAAACAGTTCTCTAGTAGTATATTAAATGTTAATGCAACCAGATTTATATTAATCCAAGTTCTAAACTGTTCCAACATTTTAGCGTTTTTTCCACAAGATCTTTCAAAGTTATATTAAAAAACTGCTTGAACTACGTACACATCAACACCAGAATTTGTAAGCAATCCTTTCCGCCCATAATATTGTATGCAACATCCTTTTATGGAGTTGTGATTCATCTCATCTGACCTAGAAGACTCCTCCAACCTGAAAATGTAAACATTTAGATTATTTTTTCCTTATGACATTTTTATGCAAAATGATCTAGATTTCAATATTACCACGTATTCAAAACAGATGGCTGACTTATTTACCAAGGCTATATGAATAACCATAGATATCTTTGAAGACATATCTTTGGATAATTACCTTTACATATGTATATGTTTACAAAAGACGATTCACTAATATTATATTATATTTTTAATTGATAAATCATTTGAAATTTTTAATTTATTCATCTCTGTTTTTTCGTATCTTTAATGTCATGTATTGCGCTGCTGCTGTATGTCTACACAAGGAAAATGTTATTCAGGTGTATATTTACATATCAGTGAAGATTTCATAACCCGTTCTTTTATGTACACATACGTACGCATACCCGCTTATAACTATCGTATACGCATTTTTGTCGAATACAAAATGAAAACCGGTTGTGTAGAGGTTACAAGTTATTTAAGTATGTAATTGTACCCTTGTGAATGTCGTTGTCTCTTCACAAATTATACACATCAGTATGCTGTATCTGCGTGTTTTCTGACTAATATATTTTGCCATAATAAACACAATCTGGTCGTTGTTAATTATGTACATTTTGCGCAAGCATCAATTTCTGTGATTCTCGAAAAGGTAAATGGGAGACAGCACAAATATAGTAATCGATATTACCATTTCGTGTTTTTAAATTAATGTCAATACATATTACATTACACTTCGCTGTCGGGTACAATTTACTCATTGATTATGATCTGTAGAAATAAATTTTAAATGTTCAATTGCTTTATCTGCTTCTGTTTCCGTCAATTGCAATGGCAGGCAGCTGGAAAATTATTGTTAAATACAAATCATTTTCCCGTGATAAGGTAGATTTTATTGGAACCAGATCTCATAACTCGTCATTAACAGTTTATATGAAAATAATTCTGCAATTGTCAAGCTAGATAATAAATTGTAGGAGTACGCCAGTATACTGTCAGCCAGATTGTTTAATGCTTATGGTGAATACATCATGAGACGCGCTTTGGAGGGCGATGAAGGAGGAATTGTAGTCAAGTTCTGAACCTACGCACCCTAATAGCGAAAACTGAAGAAGAAATGGCCTGGATGCTGGAAAAGTCATCATTGAAAGCAACAATCTCGCTCAAGAAATAAACGTTGACAAAATCAAATTGATTGATAGAGGTTACGCAGTATGGTTACACAACCTCCTCCGTAATATAGAAAGAGTGAATGAATTTATATATTTAGGGTCTCTAATAACAAATACGGGAGGATGTGAAGCGGAGATAAAAGGGCGTATAGCAATGTCACTGTCGGCTTTGATGAATCTGAGAAAGATCTGAGGAGGTTCCCATGTACCTACATTATGGACCGATTATCCACCATTTGCCGTAGACGTCGTATCCTGCAATATTTTGGACATACCACACGCAGAAGCGAAGACAACCTTGAGAAAGTTATAGTACAGGGCAAAGTGGAAGGGCGAAGATGCAGAGGACAAGCGCCATTAAGATGGCTAGAACAAATTAGCTTCACAGAGCCATAATGTCACAATTCTTTAAACATGAAGAGCCGATGACGAAGAAGAAGAATATCCACTACAAGAAGACATTTGGTTAGTTTTCTTTGTTTTCCTCATGGACAGGTATATCCCAAATAACAGCCCACCCAAAGTGCTTCTTGTGTCTCCACAGCAATGGACGCGTCTCCCAAAAAAGTCCTCAAGCTAGTTGAGAGTTTATCTAATTAAGATTTGCTGAGTTGCTCTAGTCTGATGTAGTTCCGGCTGGTTTTGTTTTCTACAAAACACCCTATAAGTCGATGCGGAAGAAATTATTCCGTACTACCTCAGATCCTACCTAAGAAATCGGTTATTAGCCCATGCAATGCAGATATTTATGCAGTACAGATTTCTCTCAGAAATCTTGGCCTATCGAGTATTTTCTCTCTTTGTTGAAGCTCGAGGATTTTACAGTATTTCATGCCGATAAATCCTTTCCAGTAAAGACCTCCCCTTGGCAGTATGCTCAAATCCAACTAAAGTTTTCATGCAGCTATAGAAACTTCAGGTTCTGGATCCGTGAATTGTCATTGTATCATATCTCTTGCTTCTCTGACAACGATTGATTATGTCTGATTCCTGAGTGGTTAGATACCCCTCTCAATGTAATGCTGCATTGTTAGAGTTTCCTGTGACACTTTAGTGCCACCTCGGAATCGAACGTGAGAAGCTGCGGTGCGTTGAGGACCGCATGATAATGGATCCGTATTATCATGTCGGCAGTTCAAGATGCTTCCAAGCATCCAACAAGACATATCTTGTAAATGTAGAATTAACCAAACCATGTTAATTATATAATTATTAGTGAGAATACGTAATGATATGCATACACATATCCATAATCGAAATACAAATAACCTAATCTCTACGAAAAATGTATAATCAATAATATATCTAAAGTTTAAACATAGAACTGCAGAAATATCACCAGAAACCAATATTTACTTGCAAGTTTTACTATGCCATAAAATAGATACGCATTCGTCAAGCAAAAATCCATTCTATTTTTATAGACTGGAAGTGCGCCAATGGCCAAAGTTATTTTTTGCAACACACTGACAAATATTTATTTTCTCAGCGTTACTGTATGCATAACTTGCTCTTGACCTTATTAAAAATGCCCATCCCAACACGACATTTAATTGCATTTATGTGTAACATTTAAGATTTAATTGCAACGCCTTTTAACTCTGTAGAAGGCGGAATAATGTAATGAAGAAAATGTTTATCCACGTATGAAATAATTGCTTTAGGCACAGGTTTTGTGCAAACACCACATTGTTTCGCCTAATATAGATAACGGCACCTTTTATTACCACTTGTTAGTGCTATTGTGTAATTTTTTAAAGCTATTTTTGTATTGCGACAAAGAGGTAACACAAACATTTGCTAAAAATAGACTTTTATACCCATATTTATTGCTTATTATAAAATACTTTAACCACACTGATTTCTACGATTATAGCTAATATTTTCTTTCTTTTCTTACAGGTAAGACATTTCCATTCGAGTTTAATGTAAGTAAGAATTTGCATATTCCATTAATCATTTTAATCCAAAAAAGGCTAAATGAATTGAATTTGTATATGCTATTTATAGTAACGCATTTCTTTAATAATTCATTTCCCGTCTAAAAAGGAAATGATAAGTAAATAAACTTGGTTAACGACCTCGCGTTTCCCTTTAAGAACGATAGCGATTTTTGCGTGTTATGTATTTTTTTAATTATTATTAATAATCCATATTGACAGATCTCACCGGATAACTAAACCGCGTATTTTTCAAATAATTTTAAAATGTTTAGACCTTTGAATCATAACAGTTATTTCTGTTATAAAATTAGTATGCCTTGTGTTTCATAGACAGACCTTTGAACATTATACGAGAAGAAAGTGAGCAACAGATTGCATACGTCAGAGCGCCACGTTAAAGATCAAACAGAATTTCTTTCATATTTTATGAAAAGCGTTTGCCTGATATTAATTCTAAACGAAAATATAACGATTCATAGATTTGCAGTATTGTTTTAATGGATAATAAAAATGTCCTATTAGCAGGTGCCAATCGGTTATTGGTCTTTAACCATCTCAAATCAAATCTTAAATTAAATCAAAATCATAGAACTTATAGTTCAAGATCAAGTCGAAATTTTCTCTCGATCACACGTGGTAAAGAAGTTAGGAAACAAAAGATTACAATCTAAGATAATTAGATAATTTTCTTCTCACTGACACCCCTAATATTTTTTTGTATCCGTTGGGTCTCAACAAATAAGTACCTAACCTAAAAATTGGAGAGAAGTAGGTTACAAGAAATTGTGACAAACACAACCTACAAGCTAGTGGGCAAAACTAGCATTAGTACCTAGCGAATCTCCCAACACTGAAAGGTTTTCTGTTGATAATGTCTTGTTTTAAAAAATTGGTTTGTACTTTGTTTCTAGTTTGTGTTACTAGAATCTTCAACATACATAAAAATTGCAAACCATATCGAATATTTCAAAATTTATTATATTAGAATGTTTTGTTACTGGTTACAATTAACTTCGAGCAATGCTTGACACGATCAGGTAACTGTTTGCAATCATTGGATTGAAGTTTCTATCTACAAAAAAAATAAATTTTTATTAAAAATTAGAATTGTGTGGATGTCCGCTAACTTTAACTCTTTCTTCGATTCCTATTATGTATTTTCAGCAGTAGCAGTTTGTAATATTTTTGATACTTTTCCTGGTCTCTTGGTAATTATTGACAAATTTACTTGTTATGTAAAGTTCTTTGTACCTAGGAGCATTAATGATACCAACACTCTCCATTGTACAGAGAAATATTAGTGAGACGTTGATAAATCTATAAATGACGGTACATATTTTCATTTCTGCTTTTAGCATGTTTACTCCATTGACTTACCGCAACCTAATAATTCCCTTCACCTATATTTCACTCCTGAAGAAACCGCTTACATTACTGACGGGGACGTCGAGTTTTTACGTCTAATTTTGTTATTGGTTCTCTCTTATTTTATATTGTATTTTGTATTTTATACACTGCTATGACATAGTTAAAACTGAGAAACTCTAGCAGTAAAGAGTCGGATCATGGAAGCATTCGATATCATTGAGGAAGTATGTACAGGTTGAAATTTTTGAATAGATAAACAACTTGACGAGGTTTAAATGTTAACTTTAAACCCAGCTTAGTACCATATTGCAAACAAGGATAAACTCTCGATATTTTTCCCATTTAAGATGACAAAAAATTTCACATTGAATCCACACACAATGGGTAGTGAAGCTTTAATTCAATGGCGTGACATGAGACTTTAAATGATCATATCATTCTTCATTGCATTTAACATAACAATTGGGGTCATGTTGGGCAAATTTACGCCCAAATTTCTACCAACAGAGAAAAAAATTCCATTCTGTCAATCTAACGATTCGTTTATGACAGCTATCTTTGGATATTGTTTGTTGGGTGAATAAATTGTAATTTTATTACTTGGAAGCAATGGAGTTGCAAACTGGTACATATATTTGGTGCTGTTACACACCTTGTGCGTCGTACGTTCTGGTGTATTCGCAAACATACTCAGTAGCAAGGATCATATAAGAGTGACGCATTCCACGCTAAAAATTAGACTCGTAAGCGAACGCCGCCCTGGTAGTCATATGCTAAACTAAATTTGTAAACAACGGCGATGGCGGCACTTTTAAATTAGTACAATGCTTTTTTTCTTCTAAATATACTCTAAATACGTGTTTCGATCTTGTTTGATCTCATCAGTGCAATATATCTATAAATATAGAAATTACAGACACGTATTTATGTGTATAAATAAAAATAAATTCTGGTAAAACATAAAGTTAAACTCCAAGAAAAATAAATATTTAACATTCAATAAATAACATGTATTAAAAAATATAAAATTCTCTTGCATATAATAATAAATACATTAATAAATAAAACAATATAATCTTGAAAAAATAACAAAATAACTATGCACTCATAACAATAAATAAACTGAAATTCTAATAAACAACTTGAATAAATAAGGACAATTCTTCATCTGCACAGAAGACTAGAAAACCCTAAACTTCTTACCCTCTACAAATGCATCAGCTGTCTAATTTTTATTGTGTTTCGAACAGATCTGTCATTAGACAAATATCATCATGAAATTTCGTAATAATTAAACTCATAGATATATTTAACAGCTGTTCTTGAACCAAAGTTTGATGATCGGAATGAACACAAGTATACCATGAAAAGCTAACCTTCCGCAAAGTTACCAACATTTTCTTCTGAATAGAATTTACATGGCCAAACGACTTTAGCAAGACAACCATCCTATCGTAAATGTTATTAACATATAATACCAAACTAAAAGTGGGATAAAGAAGATTATCTGAATCACCAAATTCCTTAAACATTGTAGTTGTATGATGGGGTTCTACGTTAGCAGAAAATAAAGAACATTTACAAACCTCACAATCGCTTAAGCTTTCTTAGGATGAATCCACAGACATAGGTGACACTTGATATTTGAAATCAATTTCATCATTAATCGGAACATTTAGAGAAGAAGCTTCTAGTTCGTTCTTATCCAATGCAGAAGTCGTAGCACTTTTAGGTTCAATACAAGTCATAAAATATTGCCGATTACTTAAGATATGCTCATTATCCTCCTCACAATTGAACCCGATAGAATGAGAAGACACTAAATTATTTAGAATACAAGTTTTAAAATTGGCAATGAACTGATGACAACTCGGATTTGTATTAAGACCATCACACTGACGTATGACACCAAATAAATTCTCAAAAGGATTAGCATCGGATTAGCCCATCTACTACAACAATTAATAAAATAAAACAATTGATAATAACAAAACTTACCCCGAACTTGTGCTTCTTTTGTTCATAACCTCACCTTACTCTACTACAATTTGTAATCACTACGTCATCATGATTTGCATTTTTATTGATTTTTATTGTGTCCTCAATATTGTACACCGTTGCCATGTCACTTCCTCTAATAGTTA
>ML218331.1:33904-65738 GCA_004785975.1 Popillia japonica
GGAAGTAAAAGAAATGGTCTTTCGTCAGGAAAATACAAGCAAAGAAATGTATCCTCGCCAAATAGTAATAAAAAACTGCTTGATCTAAATAAATCAGATTTAAGGATCCACAAACGCATGCTAACTGGTGATTGCCCTATAAAATATCATCTCAAAATGATGGCGAACGCTGATCAAGACACGTGTCAATTTTGCGAACTGATAACTGAGACAGCCGAGTACATACTATGCCGGTGCGAAGCATTAGGCCGGCAAAGGTGTCAGCATCTAGGACAGGCGTTTCTAAAGCCTGAACAGATTAAGGCCTTGGTACCGAAACTAATTATGGGATTTCTTAAGGACATCAGACTAGACTGGTATTAAAGGAGTGGGGTTTATTCACAATAGACCTATACCTCGCAGTGAAGAAAAGTAACTGGTAAGTGAATAAATCTTCTTCTTCTTCAATACAACACTGCTATACACTCTATGGATTCCAGCAAGAATTATGCTTCACTAAAAGAAAAGGCATGCAATTTAGAACTTCAGAATCGTCTTGTCATTATTTACTGCAAAAATAGAAGCAATGGAAAACCCATAGATGTATCTCTTTCTGTCATACCTACATATATTGTACCATTATCAGAACCAATGATTATGTGACGATTATAGTTAGAAGCCCAAAAAACCTATCTGCCTTTTGGAAAAAAAACTATCCGATGAGCAGTCAGTCGATGTAGACCCGTTGTATTAACCAGCTACGACATACATACGTGACGCTGAACCAAACTGCACATAGTCATTGATCGCATGAGATGGTTTAAAAGGTGAAAAGATGGTTTTGAAAGTAGCTTAGTTGGTGGTTTGATTGAAAACTGGTTATCAAAGCAGATTAATTAGTTGGCATCTGATTTTTAACTAGTTGGGTAAGCAGGTTATCTAGTTGAGGTCTACTTTTGAAAGTTTGTTTGGTTTGACGTCAAGATCATTTGTGTGAATTGGGCCTTCCTTTGCCACTACCAAATCCCAAATAAAGAATTCCATCAACGAATGGATACATGAAAAGTAAAGGAATGGCGGCAAAGGATGGTCAGAACAAAGACAGGTAAAATATATAGCCCTCACTGGTTATACGCGGGCTGATTTTGAAAGCAACATAGTTGATTTAGAAAGATGTCTATTTACTCTTAAGATCCAAGAACCAGATCATCTGCTTCCAAATCAGCTCATGAGATCATCGACCCTATAAACCAGCTCGGCATAATGTCTGCCTCGTTCAGTGGCCGTACAGTGTATGACATATTTTCACTTAATTTAGAAAACATTATTGAAGCTTGAAAAGACTAAAATGTGAGATATTTTTAATGAGAGTATTACCAAAAGCAAATCTTGTATTGTGTTCAGACTTTACACCTAATTATACCTCTATAGTTAGTGAGTACAGACGGACAATAAAACGACAAAATTACGTATCTAGTTAAACACAGTTAACATAGACTTCTTCTGCTTCTACTTTGGATAATTCTAACGAGGTTATAGGAAAACGACTTTCTATAAGAAATAAGGAGGAAGCAATAAATATACAAGATGATATATCAAGCTGTAATCTGTACATAACTGAATGTAAATTAGCAACTAATAATGCATAATTATCATTATTACAACATTTTCTCGTCTTGAATATATCTACATAAGTGCTAAAAGACTTTTTATCCACGTCAAACTGTAATAGCATTCTCATTATCATCGCATAAAAAATTATTATTTATCTTCTTATTAAGACCATCTCAAATTGTTTGTTTTGATATAATTACGCAAATCGATGTTTTTATAGTACATAACTACCACGCATAATAATAAGGTAAAAATGTCAAAATTTTGTATTAATTAATTAATTAATTAAAAAACTACTTTTTGGTAACTCACTCGTTTCATTAAAGTTAACTTACGTAATTTTAATTAATCATATCAATTAAAATTTCCTGATTATATATAGCCTAGACATTATAGAGTTCAACGCTATATGTACTCAAATTACATACAGCAAAAAAGGCGGCTGTATACCCGTCTATCTGTCTATGTTATGCTTCAGGTATTCACCGATCAATATCTATTTTCACATTTCATATTCGAAACCTTCACATAGTATAATATTTTAGTTGAAAAGCACCTCATGCTCGTAATAGTTTCCTATTACAAGTACAACTACTACTGGTACTTTGCGAACATTATCACAACCTGCGCTTTTATGATTATCAGCGTCTGCTGTACACGAGTCTTAGGTTATTTCGCCCGTAAATTTGCGAAATGATGTGCGCTTCTCTTTAATAACAAGTCCGGTATCCTTTTTCCTTCCTATATAATAACCGAAAAGCTGTAGACGAGATAGAATTTAATTTTACTGAGTCATCGGTTTTATCCGCCAAAAGGGAAGAATCAAAGGCTGTAGCTCGAATCTTTGCTGCGCTTAGTGCTGTTAGAGCTTTCAGAGATGTTCTCTACCTGTATTAAGTTATTTTTTATACAGAATATTCCACTCCTAGATTCATTTTATTCTATTTTTTTTCTGCACAGAAAAGTTGTGTATTAAAGTAATAACTTTGATAGATGTAATAAAAAAAGCCAAAGAACGAATTACGCTTGTACAAAAAATGAAATTAGTCAAGTATCCCAGTTGGCAGCGGATTATACGCAATCTAATTCGAAAATATGTCAGGATGATCTAATTTCGAATTTCCTATGATGTTGAATTTAGTTCTATTGATAAGATGCCTGCCTGTAAATATTATGAAATGTTTTACATGCATCTTCTATTCTTCAAACTGTGGTTAAGTAAATGTTTACTGAAATCGAGACTTCTCGTTTTCAGAGGGATCGAGTTTATTTTTGCAGAATTGTTTTAGTAATTCTCGTACTTTGATTAAGTTTGTGTAATATTAAGAAGACCTGCGCTTTGGTAACAACTTATGTATTCAGCATCACAACACTTCTGACACAAACGTGATTTTTTTTGATAAAACTATTTGTTTATATACAACCATTAAAAGTCAACAATTGCTTCCCTTATACTAACAATAAGACGGTCGTGATTATATCTGATGACACATATTCTTGTGCCAGCAAACAATCAAGCAGCATTAGAGACTAAAGACGTTTACCACAGTATAACCAGCATGGACATTTGTGTCGGCACCTTTGATCTTTTATGTATATTTTTGAATAGCCTCTAAGTATACAGTGAAGTTAAGGGCATCTTAACAGGATGACCAAATCAATAAAATTGAATGTATGCGAAACCGGGAAAATGCTAATTATTTTGATAATTGAAAAAGTAACGTTGAATTGTAAAAAGGAAATGTAACCCTCGCCGGCTTACTTTTATTTCCAGAGTAGGTCGGAATAAAATACACACCGTCTTCTGAACAACACTTTATTCTGTATCTAACTTCATCGTAGTGATATATAAAAGTAACTAAATGCTACCACCTGTAAATAATACCCTTGTTTATACAATATAATTATTTATTCAATTTAATTGGAAGGATTAACGGAAGATAAACGCAAAAGTTGTAATATTAAAAGTATGTTATTACATCCATATTGTAGCTAAAAAGGTTTAATAATAAGATACATAAAACAAACCAAATTACGAAAAGTACGCAGCTGATTACACTTATTCCTATACTATATACACGTTACGCACTATACTATATGCATATATAAACAAAAATAGTATAACATACACCGAACACTTCTTTATCAAACAGCACGATAAATAATTATGAGCGTTAAATTCTTCTCAAAACACAAAACATAAACAATCCGCCATACTGTTAAGATGAACTATTCGCTTCTGCGCACAAAAACCGATGCAATGAAAATTGGTCAAATGTCCATACTGCTTATACTGTGCGTTTACCTTTACGTACAAGCTAACGCAAGACCAGCTGGGCATCCTCAAAGCCGTGCCCAAAAGAACACAGTTATGCGGATGTGGATACCAAGTCATTGAACATCTGCAGTTGATAAGACTACCTATGGTTTTGCAAAACGAGCAAAGGTCACGATTCATTGAACCACAGCAGCTGACCACATTCTGTGGTCCATACACTACGTCTTTTGACAGTTGTGGACTGAACCAAAAGCTTCGTATTGGATCAATACTCCGAAGCTAAGACCACTCAAAACGTTTATTGTTTTTTCATCCAAGAAAAAATTCTTGCTGGATGTTAACGCGAAAGACCTCAGCACCAGCACTATTTACTTCATACCACGTCAAGAATATGAACGATTCGGAGATCTATAAATATAGATCCTGTCCAGAACATAATAAAGCAGCAAAATGCATGATGTGTCCGATAAAGGTATCACTATCTTGAGCAGATGCATTCGGAACTGATAGCTGTTAGAGCCATGATCCCAAAAAGATAGAAAGCAATGGAAACTAAAATACACAATTCTATTATATTCCCACAGATATATCACCAAGGGTAGTTGCATTCCTGAACTAGTTTCATCAATGTTAGATTGGTGGCATCTTTTGTACTTTATGGTCTACGTATAGCCACAGTTTATGGCCTATCGTCCTGCTACCAAATCTATATACATATTAGATTGAAACATCGCATCAAATTATCGACACAGTATCGAGGGCAAAATGTGTTCACCTATTGAGGGGCTCAGAAAGGACAGTTTCCCTAATTCAAAAAGGCGTATCGATATGATTTTTCATATGATCCAAACAAATACCTGGCATAACATTTTTGACAATATCTCGTAAATTTAAGTGGACTCCCACTTCTCGCCCTTGCTGCCACTTCTACAATTAATGTAAAAATTCTGTCCCAAGCTTATCCTAACTTTTAATTTTGTAATTGTTTATGCAATGACATAATTATTTCCATTCATCTTCTCTAGAGGCAGGCATCAGTACTCTAAGTATGTGGTAACAAAAGGTTTTACCACAATTTTTGACATGCTGCTGTAGGTGCTGTAATGACAGTACCCCGTACATTACTTCGTGGCAGCGTTGAAGAAATTCAAGTCTGTTCTAGACTTCTGGATCTGATGGACTTCTAAGCAAAGAATTGAGATCAATGAAAGGAGTAGTAGCATAGCTTAACATTTAGTGAGCATAAGGAGGAAAAATTCAATCACCATATATGTGTATGTATGTATGTATATAAAATCTCACGTTAAACGATTAGAAATTCTATTACATCAAACCTGTGACTTGTTCAAGTGGGCGTACATATGAATTGCAAGGAAGACGAAGAAGATCTGTTGGAGAAAGGAGGCCAAAATATTCCGAAAAGACTTAAGCGTTACTATTAGAGCTGAACTCAGACATAGTGAGTTAAATCTTGAATTGATTACATCTAAAAACAAATCATGTAGAGCTCCGGTTCAGGAATATCCTGTATCCAGATTTTGGTAGAGAAATGTGATGAGAATCACAACTATTTGCAAGTTCAAAACCTAATCCCCTACATCAGCAATAAATTGTTTTATCCATTTAAACAATTTCTTCAGGGTTGACAACCTCAATCTTGAGATGTTATAAGCGTGGCATATATGTAATATCTTTGCTATTAGTTGGTTTATGTTAGTTCATATCTACTCATTTTAGAAAATCCGTTAGAAGTATCATGATCAAACATATACAACAAAATTTATTACTAGGCCAACAACTAAGTTTTCCGACATTTTAACATATCATCTACGTATGTAATGTATGTATGTATGTATATGTATAGTGCTTGCGTAGCCCCTAAGGTGATCGTAAGCGTGTCTTCCTCTGCGAACCCATTTCTAAATCGAATACAGCTTCAAATCTTGAATGCTTCGACAGTGCATTCACATTTGCAAGTAAATTATCCGGTCACGTTCTCGGTAAACGCAAAACGAGTGTATACCGTCCCAATAGCATTATAATATACGATGTAATTATAGTAGCGTTATGATAACATCATCTCCATTTGTCATTATATAGTTACATTTCGGTTTTATTAAATCCAATTCGTTATTTCATAGGTTGCACCGTAACGAATCTTTTTATTCGAATTGCGATCTATGTAACGGTAGAACTGGCATGCACATTTTACAGTTATATACACCACAGTCTAGGAGAGCATTATGCAAATATAAATATTTATACGATTTTGCGCAACTGAAAAGTAGTAGCAAAGCATATTATGTCTATATGTTTATTGACGGTTTCAGCTGCAAGTGTAATTAATACCGCGAACTCGATTAAAAGCGGTCAATGTTGTTCCGTTGGCGTACGAGCATAAATAAATACTCTTTTCTTTTATATAAATCTAGATCGATTTGTTTATTTATTAGAGAATTAGATAAATTTACATATGGATACCGATAAATGCGCTTACTGACAGCATATCTCAAGTGTGCGATAGATATAACAACATAAACAATACTTTATGTTCAACAAATGGAAGTAGTCGGACTAGAACATTCAATAAAAATATTTATATATCCATTCACACAGCATGCATAATAAAATCTGTACATCAGTCATATCTTGCGCAACCCGAGCTTTTAATAAAAATGTTTTAACCGGTCAACTACTGCATGTACTTAATCTATTTCGCTGAGCAATTTTAATAGAAGTTCATGACTGTATAAAGTTTCTTATGCATAATACTCAGTGACATTAGAAGTGTTACACCCAGAAGGAGTAATTTGTTCAACTTGATTTTTTGGCATCAAAATGATTATATTTAAAGCATGCTAAGAATGTCAACTTTTTAACATTGATACTTTTTTGCAAAAAAAAAAATTCTCTCACTTTTCTGCGAAGGGATTCATGTTCATGAGAGCTGACTAAAAAGTTTAAGTTATATTAGGTTTAGTTACTGCGTCTCCGTCTACAAGTGTTGAGCGTAACAGAATGCCTAGAGTTTGAAGACGTCAAAATTATCACCGTCTTAGTGACTTAGACAAGGGTAGAATTGTTGCTTAACGAGATGTTGGTTTGTTCTATCGCAAAATTGGTCGGCGTGTTAATTGTACTGCAATGTCGATAATGCGTGTGTGTCGTGTGTGGACAGAAGAAGGTAGACGAAGACGAAGAAGTCCCAACTGGTCAACCGAGGCGTACCACAGAGCGTCAAAATAGGTGCTTCAGGCAACTAGCTCTACGAGACCGTTTTGCTGCAACGCGTCAAATCGCTGACCAATGGTTTGGAGAAGAAGGTAGAGCTATTAATATGCATACATTATATCGCCGCATTCGAACCTTTTGGCTTTTTTGATACCGTCCACGATTAGTGCTGCCTCTGACTGTGACCATTGTCGTCAACGCTTGAACTGGTGCAGAGAACAGCAGCATTCGCAATTCTGCTTAGGTATGCACGATGGCCGTAGAAGAGTACGACCGCGACGAGGAGAGCTACTCAATATTAGGATTGCGGTCAAGAGGCATGTACACAGAACTAAACACAGGAGCATAGGTTTGGGGGGCTGGTGCTTATGGTAGTCGATCACCACTTCTGTTTATTCGAGGCAATATGAGAGCTGCGCGTTAGGTTAATAATGTCCTACAAACCACTTTACTACCTTATCTAGAGGGCCGTCCACACGTCCTTTTCCAGCAAGACAATGTACGTCCTCATATTGTTCGTCGAACTATAGACTTGCTCCAAGAAGCAGACGTTAATCATCACATTGCAAAAACTTAAGTTAAACGAATGATTCCCTCTGGGTGTAACACTTCTAATGTCACTAAGTATATAACAAACCTAAGAACATATCTAAGTTTAAACATTACGTGGATTCTCAAACAATTTAATATCTGTATATTTCAGATGTGATACTCAAAACCAGACACTGTAACTTTCTGAAACACCTCAATCTACCACACAGAAAATCGTTTACATTTCTTTCGAAATTAATTTGAACGGGTTCATTACATTCCACTTTAAACAGTTCATACCAAATGCAGACTGCAAAGAGTATTTATACGCCTAATCGTTAAAGAGTTATAAAACACGTAACCGTTTAATAGATGATATGTGAATGAAGCAACATCTTATGTAGATTCGGTGTAAAATAAATAGAAACTCACATTATTCCCGTTGACGCATCTTGACAAGTTAAACAATAGTCGTTGAACGGGGTCACACTTGAATTCAATATGTTGAAATAATATACCAGCTGTCGCATAGGTTTATGTAAGTGGTCATAATTTCCCTACTTTATCTGAATTATGTCGTGAAAGTTTACTCCTTTAGACCTTGTTTGTGTGAAATATATCTATTCGTAGTAAGAATTAAACTTTAATGAAGACCATTTGTAGTGGAATATGGCGCTCTTTGGCGCACATTGAAAAATTATATATTTCAATAATCTACAATGAAAGAACATTGTTTTTGACTGTAATATAGTTAAGCGCCATAAAAATGGCTGAATACACAGAATCATTTAATTAAGCGTGGAACTTCTATTGTTTGCTTGTTCTGTCCTTTGTGGTATTGAAAACGCACGGATTTGGAACACCTCATTGTTTAAGTTACCGTACGTGAAACGTAAACACTGGCTACATTTCCATGTCTTTGTATTTCTGATATTGAAATGTCAGTGGTAGTAGCGGTATAGTAATTTAATAACAACACGTTTCGAGGTTAATAAACATTTATACATAAAATAAATGCGTATGTTTTTCACAGCGGGATGAGAAAAAATGCAAGAGCGATTTGTAATTTAGGTCGCACTCATGTTTATTGAAGCCTTTATTATTAATAAACTCTGCTGTATTTATAGTGAACTTTTCGCTATGCAAGCGCTGTTAGCTGAATTTATTGGCTTTGTGGTAGAAATAAACAAGCGTTTCTAATACGTACAGCGAGGTTTATGGCTAGACGGTAAACAGCAGTTAATGTCGTAAGCGATTTTCAGGGTAGCCAGTTTTTAAGATGAATTGTACTATAACTAGGGATGCCAGCTTTGGAAGTAGCTATAGCGCGGTACTTCAGTTTATTTCTTTCTAACCCCATGCGTTTTACACGACTTAAAATGATAGAAATAGTCGAAGTTTACATTCTAGCAACTTAGTACTATTAAATGTAAACATAACCAAGAAATAAAATCACTCGGCGGATATATGTATGCGTACAGAGTGCAACACAACATCGTGTATACAAATAGATCCCACGGTGATATTTATAGCTAAAAGCACACATTCTCCTAGTCTAAATATGAAAACGGAGTAGCCAACGTGATCAAATTCACGTACTTCGAATTATCTTCTCTTGCGAGGGTGGATTATATCTCTCTGCTACGAAAAAAGTATGCATGCAAGTCCTTGATGAACGCTAGAATATGTGTTTATCTCTATTTTCCGTTGACGTGATTAATGATCATGTTGAACGTGGCGACCAAAAAGTGTTCCTTCTTAAAATGGTATCCATAAATATAATACCTTTTGTATATTAGATATAGATTCACTCTTGTTGGTGAATTATTTTTAGCTTTATTGTGTATATAATTGATTTTAAATAAGAAGGAAAGCTAGTTTAGAAATTTTTCTTACAATGTTTAATATGAACCTACGGCAATTTATTCCCATCAGCCTGTTGTTTAATAATTTAGCTTGATAAACGTTAAAAATTTCATTGAATTTACAAAATCTACCCACATTTTGCAAATTTTATTTTTCAACTACCTCGTAGAATAATAGCAATACACGCTAACATAACTTACTGTTTTTAGACTTGAAGATTTTGAATCTACAACACTTACACGTTTTGAAATGTATTCCCATGTCTATTTTATGGTATGATGAAAGATGATCTACTGAATACGTACGTTTTAGCCAAGAAACCCTTTTTTTCTGCGTTTAAAGAACTAGATGTAATCTACTATATATAACAGTTCCAATAGATTCGATAACATCATAGGCAATGATGGAGTCCAATCTGAAGATTGGATCCTCGCAAGTGAAATCAATATTGCACGATCATTTACATTTCAAAATGGTTGTAACTCGGTTTGAACCCAAGGAGCATATTATATAAGAGCATTCCACGCAAAAAATTAGACCCGTACGCGAACGCCGCCCTGGTAGTCATATGGTAAACTAAATTTGTAAACAACGGCGATGGCGGCACTTTTAAATTAATACAATGCTTTTCTTGGTTCTAAATATACTCTAAATACGTGTTTCTATCTTGTTTGATCTCATCAGTGCAATATATCTATAAATATAGAAATTACAGACACGTATTTACGTGTATAAATAAAAATGAATTCTGGTAAAACATAAAGTTAAACTCCAAGAAAAATAAATATTTTACATTCAATAAATAATATGTATATACAAAACATAAAATTCTCTTGCATATAATAATAAATACATTAATAAATAAAACAATATAATCTTGAAAAAATAACAAAATAATTATGCACTCAACAATAAATAAACTGAAATTCTAATAAACAACTAGATAAAATAAGGACAATTCTTCATATGCACAAAAGACTAGATCATCATCAGCATCAGCTGTCTAATTTTTCTTGGGTTTCGAACAGATCTGTCATTAGAAGACCGACTCCAGTAAACAAAATTCAAATATGGCGCAATTATTTTTAGTAACCTCAACGTTGAAGCATGAAATTACCAACAAATTTATATAGATGGATAGTTCTTTTTATACGTTTATGTTGAAGTTACTAAAAATAATTGCGCCATATTTCAATTTTGTGTACTGAGACAAATATCATCATAAAATTTCCTAATAATTAAACTCATAGATATATTTAACAGTTGTTCTTGAACCAAAGTTTGATGATCGGAATGAACACAAGTATACCATGAAAAGCTAACCTTCCACAAAGTTACAACATTTTTTTCTGAATAGAATTTACATGGCCAAATGACTTTAGCAAGACAACCATCATAGAGTAAATGTTATTAGCATATAACACCAAACTAAAAGTGGGATAAAGAAGATTATTTGAATCACCAAATTCCTTAAACATGGTAGTTGTATGATGAGGTTCTACGTTAGCAAAAAGTAAAGAACATTTACAAATTTCACAATCGGTTAAATTAAGTTTTTTTAGGATGAATCCACAGACATAGGTGACACTTGATAATTAAAATCATCATCATTATCATTAATCGGAACATTTAGAAAAGAAGCTTCTAGTTCGTTCTTATCCAATGCACAAGTCGTAGCGCTTTTAGGTTCAATAGAAGTAATAAATGATTGCAGATTACTTAAGATATGCCCACTATCTTCCTCACAATTGAACCCGATAGAATGAGAAGACACTAAATTATTTAGAATACAAGTTTTGAAATTGGCAAGGAACTGATGCCAACTCAGATTTGTATTAAGACCACCACACTGACGTATGACACCAAATAAATTCTCCAAAGGATTAGCCCGTCTACTACAACAATTAATAAAATAAAACAATTGATAATAACAAAACTTACCCCGAACTTGTGCTTCTTTTGTTCATAACCTCACCTTATTCTACTACAATTTGTAATCACTACGTCATCATGATTTGCATTTTTATTGATTTTTATTGTGTCCGCAATATTGTACACCGTTGCCATGTCACTTCTTCTTATAGTTAATTATAATTATTGATAGATTTCTTAATGATAAGGCAACAAAAAGATTTTTTTGTGAAAATATCGCTATAAACTAGCTCATATTTCATATCAAAACCGCTTTTGATATTTGATTATAATTGCTTTAAATATAAAGCCTACAAAGACTTGGCAACCATACTATATTTAGTGTACCATATGCCTCGAAGAGGTGCGTACATCTTTCCCGAAATTTCAAATTTGAAAGAAACACCCGTGGTTTGAACCCAATCATCTGACATATGTATTTACAAAAGGCAGAACGTGTTAGAATTTGTCAACAACTTTTAGATATGTTGAGTACCGTCTTTTGATATTTCCACTCACCAAGTAAGCTGAGTCTGGATACATGAAGATGAGGAAACCTCTACGACGATGAAAAAACAACGAGCAATGATTGAAGGTTAGGTACCCAGTATTTTTTCGAAATACGGATTTGGTGGCCGCAATTAAATTGGAAGGCCAGAAGAAAGGTATCGCTAAATGATACGTTGAAAATTGTTCGCCTACTGTGTTCAGTAAAATGCCAAAAAGAGGAATTATGTTACTTCATGATAACGCGACGCTACAGGATATAGCAGGTACAACTGTTCAGTATTTAGCGGAAAACAAAATCAAAATTATATAACATCCTTCTTACTTGCCCGGATTTGGCAATGCGTTGACTTCTGACTATTTTTTGAGCTCTAAAAATTTCAGATGGATAAGGTTTCACTCAGAAGAAAACACTGACATCACCGTTAAGTATTATTTGTTATTAATATATGTATGTATTTTTATGACTTTTTGTACTCATCTTATTTTCCTGACATCTGTTCCACTTTTAGGTCAATTACAACACTAATTCGAATAGAGATCAAATATATTCCAAAACCTTTACAATATGTGGGTCCGTTCGGTCATTCAAATTCAAATATTTTCACTATCTGTTCCAAAGACATTGAGCTGAAACTAGAAACTAGTGGTGACGTTATTGGGTAGGCATTATGTTAATTACATTCCCTCTCTATTAGCTTTAATTTAGGTTAGGTTAGATATAGGGAAGGTTGAGTGGAAGAGCAGGTTCTACTATATGTGTTAGATACCTGAACTGCGCCTATTTTCGTTTAGTTGCATTCAATACTATTTTTATTGTGTCTTTTCTTTTTTTTCTGTGCGAAAATAAAGTTTATTATTATTATTATTATTGTATGATTTGGTTTTCGTTACAACTTCGTCAGTGGAATAAAATTGACAATTTGATCTTTATTCGAATTAGGGTGTTGTAATTGACCCAAAAGTAGAACAAATATCAGGAAAATAGGATAAGTGTGATAGTATTCATAAAGACTGCTGGTTGAACGCTTTTAAACTATGGAATTTTTCTATTCTAAAATAATTGTAGCTTTTCCCTCGCATATACCAGCCACAGAAAGAAGCTCAGCACTTAAAATAGTCTTAAAGTGAAGGTTTAGGTGTTTGGTCCGTACAAGTGCCGTATCTTTCAAACAAGCCAATGACTTTCTTTTTTGGCCAATTACTTGTATAATTTAGGAAGACAATATTGACAAATTTGTTCAAACCTGCAGTTTCTCTTTTTTCTAAAGGCCACAACCTCCTCCAAAAGCTTCAGAATACACATATTATTGTAATATCCTTTAGCTTGCTCCACAACTATGCTAGTAGCAGCACAAAGTTCCTCGAATTTTGGTTACAGTCTTCCTGAAGAAAACAATAAATTTCTTGCCATCTAGCTATAATGCACAATGATGAAACATTGCCGTGTGAGAATCAAACTACAGTAGTTTACCACAGCGTACTTCTTATGTATGTAGATTATATCGAGTTTGATGCAAGTGTTTCTCTATGAATAATATAATGCCCCCAGAGAGAATGGTGTGCTTTATAGCGAATTAGCGCTTGCAATCTTCCACAGTGGCTATAAGCTCCATGCGAACACTTACCGTTTCACTTTCTCCAATTTAAATAATTTTCGATTATAACCTTCAACTTCTTAAATGAAGTTTAATCGTTTGCTCTTTCAAATCTACCTCATATCCATCCCTTGCTACTGTTAGTTGCAGTTGTAGCTTGAGTTTTGTGTCTGTCAACTTTCTTTATTAATTGATCACTAAGGCTACACAGCTATTGCTCCAGCTAAGTTAACATTAACCTTCTGAATTTCTTAAACTCGTGAACTCTTCAATCTACTGCTGTTATAGCTGCATTTCTGTCTTGAAATTTAGACTTACAATACTGTAAACACAAATGTGAGTTATGAAAGCTCTCCATAATTATGTATCAATATAATTAATACACTCTAATATTTATGTTGAGCTTTACGGCAGTTATTCCAATATTTTCAATCTAGAATTTGTTACGCAACTTTATCGTAACGATATATCTCTTCGAAATTGACTTCTACTACCACATTTATAAACGGTTACAATTTATTTTACTTAGAATTTCTCTATAAAACAACCACATTTATGTATATACTATCCTCTAATGTGAAGAATATTTTAAAATTTAACGAGTAGATGTCTATGAATAATTCACTACTATAAATTATAAAAGTCTAAGTTGATAACGGTGAAAAACTGTTGAACAGGAACGTAGTGTATGTATTTCCTATCAATGTATTACAAAATGAGGAGAAAGTAATGCTGCAGCGATTTAGTACGTCGCTATGTTTATCTGAGGAAGAATTATAATAGAATACATCTCCTTTAAAAAAAAACACAAACTCGGTATTAAAATGCACGGCTATTGACTTAACCGACAAGACCGCGATCCATTCTCATCCACAAACTCGAAAAGGTACTAAATACGTGAAGTACATCGCATCTACTGGCATTTTAAGTACCGGATTTTACGCTTGAAGTTCCCGAATTGAATTTTATTCCTGTGAGTAACAAGTCGTGTCAATTTCGCAAAAAACTAAAAGCGGCTTTTTACCTGCCGCACGCAGACTATCCACTTTCATTGCAACCACTTTAACCTAGACAACGAGATTACCTGCATGAACTTTTTAAAGTGTCATTGTCATTATCTAATGAGAGCGGTTCCATGTCGAATTAAATCTAATACAGAACGGTGATTTTAAAAGAGTTAAAACGTTTCAGAAATTGTTTAGGTTAATTAATTTTTATATATTTCCAGAAAAATTTATATTACCACTTAACATTTAACCTGGGTTTGAGTGCCAAATTCATAATTTAATATTCCCACTAATCTAATTAACGTTTCGTCAAAATATTTTCATTAAACTCGTATAAACACCATACGTTTAAATAATTGCCTTCATTCGTTCATTTAATGTTAATTTAAGGCTGTGTGTCCGCGATAGTTAAGTGCTGACATCATGATGTACTGCGATTTATTCGAAAAGCAGCACGCAAGGTTAATTGTTTTGGCTTGCCTTTTTTCTTCCTCACAACTCGTAAGAAACGTCATTTCAGATGTCGACTGAGGATAGTGCAACAGACAAGTATGGTGCTCTATACAATTTCTTGCGACTGACTAACGGTATCTGACTGCAGGTTTTTCTAAAGTTGTGCATTTTATGGTGCAGCAAATAACTGTTAAAAGATTAATAGTCATCGATCTGGTAGTTAACCGAAAGCATTACAGTAAATTATTTGCTTAAGTTGTATTCCTCCGCCGTGGAAATCTATGAAAGAGAAGGAAGCACACCGCTGATTTATTGGGAAGAACTTGCTATGTATACATTTAAGTCATTTGAATAAAGTTAGGTACAATATAGATAATTCATTCTATTCTTATTGCAAGTGAAGGAAGAGGTCACATTTAGATATATTTGAACAGAATTCCGTCCACTGTTAGTTGAAATATCTATATTACTATCTAAGTTACCATCTAAAACTACAATTACAAACTAGTCAACTAGACAAAGCTGAGTTCATGAGGTCAAACATAGTCATTCACAATTTTTCTTTAAACTTGGGTGATATTATTTTGCCATCGTTAGAAGCGTTTTTATAGTAATCCTGATCATTTGCGTTACGACATCAGAGGTGGTCTAAATTTGTGAGTTCAAATGTGGTTTTGCGGTGGTCCACAATTTTTCTCCAAATCTGGGCAAAAATTCATAAACCTTGGTGTAAATAATGGAATCGTGGAAAAAGCTATTTTGCAATTCAGTTGAGGTGCTGGACGATTTGGATTATCCAATTGGATTTTCAATGAACTGCAGGGGTTCTAGCATGCCACTTCAGTGTACCTTCACCAAAATGCAGTAACAGTTAAACACCTGCCACGCAATGAATATCCAAAATTGTATATGTAAGGCTTAAATTTCCCATTACACATCACGAAGAAAACTACAGTCTAAACGGTCGTAGCACCTGCAGGGATGCCATGACATAATACCTGGGCTGTCGGCTTTTGATGAAGATAATTTGAGAATAGAAGAAAATAATGAAAAATTCGCAGAAAAAGGTGCACTAAAAGTAGAAGTGTTGTATGAGCGAATTGCCACGTTTTCCGGCTTTAAAAAAACTTCACAACTGCGAATTATTCAACTTAATATGATGTTAAAACTGCTGTACATGCTTATCATAAGGATTTTCTTTGTTCGGTGGGCCAAATTTATGCCCAAGTTCCTTTCTTAATTGCCATTTGATTGAGTCAAAGTGGAAAGCGTTCTAGGACGTTCTGCCTCTAAATACAGCCATAAAAATTCTGAAATAACGTTACGTTATAAACCGCCCCAGCAGATTAGCTGAGTATTATAACAAAAAAAGAAGAAACTATATGAAATGGAGATTAGTTGAAGGAGAAAAGAAGAGAGCCATAGAAATAGCATAATTAAGCAACCAGCATACCAAACACCTAAAGTTTAGGATATTCCCTGCTACGCTTGCAACGGAATCTACACTGATGACATCAACTAAAGAATAGTCGTATGAAAGGACGATAATATAGTGTAGGTTTTGGCGACAGGTTGGTTAATAAAAAGTCAAGTTTAATTATTAGCGGAATGCAGATTTGCTATCTTAAACATAACCTGATTTCAGAAGCGAAACTATAAATCCTAGACCTTTGATAGTTAAAGGGAAACCAAATACATAAATCAGATTCAATTAAGCTAATCATACGCGCCTCATTCTGGAAGTTTCTGCAATGGTTAAACTTCATGAAGGTTTGCGAATACTATTGCGAACCAATGCCTAGAAACTGGGGCTGGGAGCATAGCTGTCATCAGTCTTTATAAGCGTTGTAGTTGCTGGTTTCCCAACACCACGTAGTCAGTCAAAGCTTTTGACAACAGCATCTACTCGTCCCAAAATTCACAACTTTACTAAATAAAGCCTCATGGTTAGCGCAATTCTGAAATATGTAAATTTTAAAGACGACTGTTTGCATCTGTGTAAGCTATATGCGGGTTCTAGTGCACAACTCAAGACTTTTGGGAAGTATATTTAGCTTCAAAGCGAGAAAAGATGCTCATTTGACGTTGCTCGCTTGATATTCTTCGAAAGTTGACTGCAAAGCACTAAGACACTATTTACAAAGAATATATTGTCAATCAGTTAAGCTATTTTTTTAGCAATTGATTTAGTACAAGGTGAATTAAAAAAGAACACAAAATAGGATTATTATGCGTCACCTCTAAGTGCTGTATTTTGTAAAAACAGCTACAACAACGTATTTTATTAGATTGCCAGCAATTTTACAAAGTAAATAATTTCGTATTTGCCATTTTGATAAAAATATACGTTTACATCTGTTTGAAACAGTACAAAAGCAACAGCGTTATTAGAAACGTTTTGACAATGGAGGCGAACAATGATATCAATCTAAATAGAATTCTGTCTCGGCAATAACCGTGATCGCACAATTCGTGATGCTACAATGAGTAGAATCATGAGAGAGTGCAGTAGGTAGGTATCTCTTCTCTCAAACAACAGCTCAGACAAATGTATTGTAATGGCGAAATAACGCAGACTGGTCTGCCTTCTTCTGTTTCTCTTTCCAACTCTTACGTATAAAACTTCTTCACCGAACGTACTTACCCTCTCGCTCCTTTCGATAACCGTAAACGCCGGCTTGATGTATGTTTCTACCGTTTCGACTTGATCCACGACCCGTTTACCGTAAAGAGTGTTGTACGATAGTAGTTCGACATTGGTGAAAGTTTTTTCAATCTATTTTTCGTGTTTCATCGATAAATCCACCGCTGATTTATCTACGGACGGAACAAATTTTTCCTGTGCTCACTCTAAAAAGCAGCAAAACTAAAACAAATCACGGAGTTAAATAACGTGCATCGCTACGATATGAAAACGCGAAATAAATGTGTCTAGATATGTGACTGTTTACGATGCGGCATTGTATGTTAATAATACCGTGATAGATGTAGTCTGTTCGGGAAGTCCTATAAATTTCGAAATACATGTATGATTGTCTGTACTATATGCGTAGAAATGGGGAAAATATCTTTTCGTATGTCACATCATAGCAGTTGTTCATGAATAGTAACGACTAGGTTGGCAACTAGAGAGTCTAGTTGAAATTTATTGATTTATCCCAACGGTTTCTCTATGGAAAATATCAGACAGGCCTTAAGTCCATGTTAATTCATTGGTTCGAATGTCAGAAGTGCTACCCACCACTGATTCTTTTTACGTCATCTGTAAAAGAATCCTACTTTTGCCATTACTGGCCTCTTTGGCCAGTATTTTTGAAGTTGCTTGTATGTTGAAAAGTATTAATTCAAGAAAAATTATTATGAAATTTGTGCTTAATTTAGTAATGGCAAGATGGAAAGAATCTATGGTTAGAATAAGATGTTGATGGTGTTGGTATGGGAATTAACATACTCTTATGAATATTTCTTGGGTAAATCATCAGGCAAAAAATATTAGATAGATGAACAAAAAAAAAACGAATTGAAAACGATTGCTTCTTCCCAAACCAGTTGCCCAGCGGTGACTTCAAGATTAACGTTTCGTTGTAGTGTTGTTTTTCTTAACTATTCTCGTTTGCTAAGCGCCAAATTGTGATGGCAGATCTAAGGAAGAGAAAAGGTTGCTTTATGCTTGAAAATCTAACAACAGGAAAATGCTTCTTCAAATATGAAGTACTTTTTGCGGCAACTTGAGTTTTGAAAATCATGTTCGTTCTGGCCGTTCTTCATCATCAGAAGTTCTTCTAAAGCATCAACGAGGATCGTTCTTGGTCAAAAAGGCAGTGGTGGAAATTTGAGTCAAGTTTTAAAAAATCGTATTGAAGGTAATCGAAACCTTTTGACCAAGCATGATTCTAGCAGTCGAAGTCCTCCTTTTTTCCAACCTAAAAAGAGACGATTGTCGTTGTTATGCTTTTATTTTTGAAAGTCGTGCAGTTGTGTATAAAGACATCTAACTTGCTTTTTCCTACTTGCTGTCTGAATTTGTGTGTGGCTTTATAAATCTCTTGGTAAATCGAGAAAACTACAAATCCAGCCTTGATAATGGCTATCCGATTCCCGCTTAATTAGCAAAACTTTTTAAAAACAAATAGAAAAACTATCGAAAATGTAGAGACTTATAAGAACCTTTAAAGATTGTAAAACAAATATTGCTAAAAATTATTACAATTCAAGGTTTAACAGATTACAGAAAATTGTTGAGTTTGCGAAACTGCAATATGACATTGTCGATGTTTTCATCTAATCGCAAAATTTCCGCTTAAATATTTGAGCAAACTTTTATCTACTTCATTTAACACGTGTGCAACTCGCATGGACGTGCTAACGTGGCGCAATGGAAGCGTATCCGTAAGCCATACGCGGAGTACGCCACCGCCCAGCCGAACACTGGCAATTTATCGACGGAGAAATCTCCGTAAATTATATTGAACGAACAACAAATGGAATCGAGATCGTGTAGAACCGATTAAAAAAGAAGATTCATTTGCGTCAGTTACGCTAAAGTATCGGTGCGTGTTCTACATGAAATTCATGACTCGGATGACCGAACGAATTTTGTTTCGGTAAATGCAATCCTGCCGATTCTCTTAGAATCAGGAAGAAATCTTGCTGAATTAAACCGAAACCTAACAATTTAATTGAATGTCTAAACATATTATTTGTACTAGATGTGAAAATCATTTGTGGCTACACACCTGCGTGTATAACATTTTTGGGTGTATCTGCCGCAAATTAAGTAGAATTCCTGTAAAAATATGCATCTCCCATGTTTGTGTGTTTACACGTTTATACAGATGCGTTTATAATATAGAACGTTAACATCGTAGGTCTAGGTTATTTTCGAACTGGAAAGTTTACATTGTACCGTTCCGTATTACAAACATAAACTTATTTTTATATATAGTTCGACTTGCGTCAGATCAGATGCACTATTTTCACGCTATACATGCGTTAAACAGGATTTTTAAAACAGCAAAGAAACTTGAGAAGTTATAAATTATAGAACCGCAGACGCAAACAGATAGGCATTAGAGGAACGCGTATTACGAGTAAAACATGATCAGTACGTTAATGGTTGAGATCTTAGATTAGAAAATTAAATAGAAATATTCCCAAATATTACTAACACAAATATAAAATTCTGTTATGGCAATAAGTGAAGAAAACTTTCAAACAATAAATACAGCTCCTATGAGAGGCTAAACATATACTCATTCGGATATATGTATTCGAAATATAAACTTGTAAACAGTATTACTAAAATGTCTTAATAACATTTTCCCGGAGATGAGCTTTGCGGATGTATCTAGAGCGGACAATGATCTCTAGGATGACGTGTAAATTACATATTAAGAGGTTTAGTCTACGTCGAAAGTTACAGCAATGTTATGACCTAAATAATTAGGTAATGGCTAAACATTTATTTAATGAAAGGTTGAAAATTCTAGTTCAATCCATACCACCACTGGAAAAAAAATGAAAATTGTATGTTCTTTTCTCCTAATACTCGTTTGTTTATTATAATGTGAAAAGTGTTGAAAATGAATTCATCATCTTAAAATATTAAGGGTTGTTAGTAGAATATACCATCCTGATTAGAGTAGGCTGTTTTTTAAGTATTTTTTTAGTAAGATTGGTGACACTAAAATACTTTTAAATTTTAAATAGCTTCCTTCAAATTGTGACAGTTGTTAATAACATATCTAAATTAGAAAAGTTTACACTTGATTGTATTATTTTATTATTAATATGTTAGAATTACAACACAAAAAGTTTATAACCGAAAGTTACTTTAGAACTGGTCGAAAATTAGATAATGGAGAATGGGTTTATTCCATTAATCAGTGCTTGCAGGATTTCCGACAACAGTTTCCTAATCTGCCAATTACTTATGCACAGCTGCTAAGTCATGTTCATGCTTGTATTGATAAATTTCGTGAAACAGGGGCAATAACTCGTAAACCTGGCGGTGGAGCACCTAAAAAACGAACCGCAGATTGCATAGAGGATATTCAACGTCGAATGGACAACTCACCTAAAAAATCAATAGCAAAGCTTTCGCAAGAAGTGCAGTTATCAGTGGGAACATGCCATGCCGTTTTAAAAAAGGACTTAAAATTGTTTCCGTATAAAATTCAGGCAGTTTTTGAACTCACGCAGGTAGATTTTGGTACGAGAACACAGTACTGTCAATGGTTTTTAGATAATATAAATAATGACAACATTCTTGACAAATGCTTTTTATCCGATGAGGCTTGGTTCCATCTTTCTGGCTATTTAAATAAGCAAAATATGAGAATATGGTCAGCAGAAAATCCTCACGAGTCTGTAGAAACTCCATTACATCCACAAAAAATAGGCGTCTGGCTAGCAGTTTCAAGGAGGCGTATTATTGGGCCCATATTTTTTAACCAAACCGTAATTGCTGAAATGTACCGAAATGAATTATTACAACCATTCATTAATGAACTTCATGATGATGAACTTACAGAAGGATTTTTTCAGCAAGATAATGCATCGGCACACAAGTCTCGAGACACAATAGCTTTTTTGCAACAATTTTTTGATGACAGAATTATGAATTTTCTCCCAAGATCTCCGGATCTGACAATTTTGGATTATTTTATTTTTCCATATTTAAAGAATACCATTTTCAAAACCAGACATCACACAATTGCAGAGCTTTGCAATGCTATTAGGGATTCCTGCGCTGACATAACCCCACAACTTCTGGTAAATAGGTTTGAGAACATGAAGCGTAGAGTTCGACTTTGTCTTCAACATAATGGACAAAACTTTAGGAGCATTACCTTTAGTAATATTAACTTTTAAATTTAATTAATATATAAAATATTTTTTCTAAAGTTCAATTTTTAATTTTTGTACACATTTTGGTAAAATTCTAAAAAAAAATTTAAAATTCCAAAATGAGTTTAATTGTTTCGTTGGGGTGCGAGGTTGCTGTACTAAAAATACCATCACTTGCGTATGCAAACGGGCAACATTCACACATTCTCCTAAATTTCCCACAATGAAACAGGTTTTATAGTCAATGGATTTTAGAATCCTGAAAAGCCTTACACCCCAAAAAGCTTGCACTTGTACATGAAATAGGAAACCTTGCATGGCCCCAAGCCCTAACTATGACACCTTATTCTCAGGATCTGCCACGTGCTAACAAAAAACAATTTCTAGTTTTTATTTTAATGTAGTTGGAGTTAGATTAACTTAGAAAATCTTAATCTTTCGATTCCAATACCTACATCTAAAAATTTCTGAAGAAGTTTAGAAGCTACAGCTGTGATATCAAGTGGCTTAATCGTGCCTGTCCCTAGTGTGGTAGCTTTATCGGACCATTACCACGCAGTTACATAAAATCCACTTTTTAATCTGTGCAATGCTATTGCGGAGAAGACATCTTTTACTGGTGGTCTATAAAGATTTAACTAGAGTGACTGAAAAAGTTACGAATTTCCTTGATTGCCTTACATTTATATTGCTAGCCCAGAATTTTTAATCACACTTCTATTGAATCTAAACGTTTCTGTAAGAGGTTTTTAGTAAGGCCACAGAATGGCTCTGGCCCAATAAATCAGAATTTTACATCCTACTCGTTCCTTGATCGCTTGCTTCTTTGGACCAGAGGTGTGAGAGTGGGTAGACAGTCCAACATTAGCTTCGACTCGAATATGTATTACATATGTCTCTAGAATTTCTGGCATTGCTTGCCTATCTGAGAAAATATACGTACACTCACTTGAAAGAAGTTGTAAAACGATTTACATATAATCGCTATGTAAATCGTTCTACAACTTCTTTCAGGTGAGTGTACCTTGATCATGTCATTTTTGGGCACATTATGTAATCTTATGTACTTTTGCTTGAAAAATTGTTGGACTTTTAACTAATACTGTGCATTTTGATCCCTAGACACCGATTCACACTCCTGTGTCTCTTTTGAATTCGTCTTTATACTACCATACGGGTGTGTTCTATCGTGTAGGTCTCCTGGTATGTTTGGCGATCTTAGATTACCACTTCAAACTATGTATGTAATTGTCAAAGTCAAACTCACTGTGTTTTTGTAAAATTTGAAGATGGTATTTGAAGACTGTGTTTCCAATTTCATGGCGCCATCTTCATAATATCTGTAGTCTTTTCTATTGCGTAAAAAGCAAATAAAATGTGTAGTGCATACTCATTGTCAGTAGTAGTAATGAGTACTTAAATATAAATGTCGAAACAATTTGTAAACAACTTTTACAGGTAAGGGAATTACATAATAAGTCATCTTATTATAAATTGCGCAGCAACCAACGAATTAAAAAGCTCACAGTTACTGTTATTTATATAAAATACATATTACATCATGACTCCGCAAGAACATTATTAACATTAACTATATAAGACTTATTTGAACTAATCAAATCCACAGGTAACGAATTGTGTGGACATCTGCACAACAGGTAAATGAATTCGTAATCTCTTTGCAGTACTATTTTGGTAGCCTGGTACGAGCCGATTGTCACATTCAACATGGTAATTTACAGTTAAAGCGTTCACTTCAAAGAAGTCTCAAATAAGAATAATAATGGTGGTCGCGACGCGTTCTATAATTGAATTTTATTCTCGTTTTTCCTAAACCGGTTTACAATTTTACCTATTAACGGACTTTCCTAACATTCGCCGACTGTCGTGTGTCTGTTCAAATAAGGAGAGAGAAACTAAAAAGGATTATGTCTAATAAATACAATCATCGCGGTATGCAGGTCTTCTATAGCATTCTCTACTTGGATTAGTTCTTGTATTCGATTTATGTATAATGTTTAATTTTATTTTCTCGATGCAAATGCTAGGTTGTACAAGTCTCTCCATACAATCCTACTGTATTTTTATTGTTAGTGTTTTTTTTCTGCTTATATTGTCTAGAAAAATAATAATTATACACCTTTTTTGTATCTCCTTTCAATTGAATCACAGTGCTTAAGGAATTTATATACCGTCGCAATAAATTGGTAATTAAATTAGTTTTATTTGGCAACTATTGAGTTGAGGGTTTCCAACAATTTTGAAGTGTTAAGATTGAAACTACTCTGCTTTTTAGAGGCCTTAGTAAACCATAAATTATTTGGGGGATGAAACGATAACTATACTCTAAATGAATGTCTTTTGAGATGTTAAACTCCCTTCATGACAGTAATTCATTTATTTACTATTAGAATTCGCAGCTGACAATGATTAATGGGTGAATATTGAAAAAGAACAAATCTAGAATCATAAAACTGTGTGAAAACCAACTAGAACTTTCCATATAATATTTTTGTATAAGTAAATTATTGCAATTATGGCATCCTTCTTACTGGCACACAACATAAATTATTTAGAATTTTTTGACAAACCAGACATATAAATATTCTATTCTAACATTATATCTGTATCCTCAACCTGATCATCATCATCGCTAGAAAGCTTAAGGCGCTGCACTGTATGCAGTAAACCCATAAAACAGATTAAGCGTACAGTGTAGTAGTACTCATGTCAATGATGAAGCTGCCACAGATGCATTAGCAAATTAGTAAACCAATTTGAGATCAATTTCTTTGTGGAGCTGTGGGTAGAAAGCTAGAAAATTTATCTTTAACAAATACACCTGGCAGTCCTGATGAAGCTAAATAGCTAAATAGATCTAAATAGACCGAAGGCATGTTCATTGAATGTAGCACAGTTCTTGTTTACTGACAAAAATGTTATACACACACAAAATAAAGGCATTTATTATTATTATTATTATTATTATTATTATTATTATTCTTATTATTATTATTATATTATAGCAGAATAAGGTATTCTTTGCCAAAAAATAAAAATTTATGGCAAAATTAATGTCTTCCTCCCACTTTTATATATTGCATAATAATGTTCTTGCAGTTTAACATAGAAACAACCAAAGTAATACAAGATCAATCTGAATATTTCCTAAAGGAAATCAACAACAAAACGGAAGAAAAGCATTGAATGTAAAAAGTCTTAAAAAAACGTAAAACGATTGTAATAATTCTTAGCCACTTCAATGGTTAAGGGATTTGTAATACCTTACCTTACACTTTTATTTTCACACAAGTATCACATTCACGAAGCAGTGATTACGCAAATTAACGGCCTGAATGAAATTAGGCCATGAGAAAATCGTGCTCCCTCATTTCGTTTCGGATTCGTTCTTATTGCTTACCGTCTACATTTTAGAAGCAGCAAATTAGACAGTTTAGGGCTAATATTTAATCAGGTGAAGCCAGGAAGTAGTACGACTTCAAGTAATGTCGATACAACGCTACACTTTCTTGGAAGCACTGAAGTATCAACAGCAATAAAAGGGATTGACTTCGCCGAATAGGATGTTGAAAATGCAACGTCCACATATACCGAGACTTGAATATACCCCCGCTGACAGGGTATACTACGACGCTGGACAGATGTAGTATAGAGAGGGCGGCACGGTCGGAGAATCCGCTCATACGGTACCTTGGAGAGCTAGACCTCCTTTTCGTATTAGGAAACGATGTGTCCTCGAGGCAGACGACTGAACCCCATCCAAGATATGCCAATACTGATGACTCCACCTAGACCCTGACACTTTCGGGCTTGAGGAGCCCAACTTGGTTGATACAATGGCTAAAGGACCCTGTGAAGCCCTGTGAAGAGGATTGACTTCATCAATACCGGTTTTTGAGAGAATCCTGAGTTGTTCTAAGGACCACTTCTACTATCTTCCAGCTTAAACAAAGAGGCATTTCTGAAATATTTTTCAGAACCAGTCCAAGTTGCAAGTGGATGCCTGAATCAATGCTAAACGTGTTTATTTATAACTGTCTTCTTCTAGCTGTGAACCTACTTTCTGAAGAAGTCCACGATTCGAGAATTTGGATATTTCTTAGTCTTAGCCAATTCATTTAAAAAAAATTATGGAATTAACTGCTGTATTAGAAGACAAATCTCGCATTTCTTAGTGGGCACCTTCTGTGAATTTAGCAACTAAAATCAACCACCTCCATAGGTTATTATTATTTTCTAATTTCGCAATAAGTTGGAGGTTTCGTATTAAACAGCATAACCTAGATGTGTGTTAACGCGCTTCTTAAGCAATATCCTAATGTTAGTCTACATATAATTTTAAATTAAAAATAATATATGTGCACAAATTTTACAATATAATTATTTTAAAAACGCATAGCCTACAGGGACGACTTAAATAGAACTGTGCGTACCATAATATTTTACGCGCTCCTTTCCAGGACAGCAAACGCACTAAGTATGTTAATGTTTCTTCGAAAATATCAACTGAAACCAGAACAATTAATAATAAACACTAACGCAACAACGTTAAGTGCTAGTTGTAGAGCGCAACATATATTTTCGTGAAAGAGTGCGTTACATATCGGAACAATCAGTGTACGTTTGTACATACATACATATTTATCAAGCAAACGAATCAATCAGCCAACACACGAATGAAATACACACATACACATACGTTTCAAACGCGTAGCAACGCACATATATACCGATCGGAATTTATAACATGGAAAGGTGTAGTCGAACTGCCTCTATTAGATATTAGGTAAGAGGTCGTTGACTGTTGGAGTTTGTTGTAGGTACATTTATTTATAGTGCTTGGGTTGATTAGGCAATGCGAAAATTAAAATACCGCTGTGTTTATTATTCCCGAGTTGAGCTGGAGGCGAATGCAGGTGAAACGCAATGTAGCATGGTGTTTCCGATGTCACGAATACGATTCCAGCTATCTTGCGTACGTCGAAAATTTGGCATGAGACGATACAATCACCCTTGCTTATTAATGTTGTATTTTGCAATTAAATGTATGCATCTACTTATGTAAAGTTTCTTCTATACTATGGTTGAATTTATTTTCAAGTGTTTTAATTATGATAATTCTTTATTGTGGTTCTAATACTTTTCTTGGTGATTGATTTCGTCGTTATGGCATCCATTTAGGTCATGCTTTTCTATTCTAGAAAATCAAAATATCGCAAATAGTCTTGACATCATTCCCCAAAAGCTATTACTTACGTCACTGCACATTTTCTTGTTCAAGGGCAATAATTTTCTTTTTTGGTGATATCTGCAGCTTGCCAATTCTCAACTTACATATCATTGAGGCTGTTTCACATTTCAAGAAAAGCTATCGCATCAAATTCAACCTGGTACTCAAACAATCTCAGTGGTTGTAGCCATAACGCGTTCAATTTCTGACAATGGGGCTCGAATGCTAGCCAGTTCCTCTTTCTTGCGGAGAATAATTTACACCAAGAGCTGCAGTAGTTGGTCAGGAAGCAATACGACTTAAAAGCTACTGCAGCTGCACCAAGAACAACAAAAAAGAAATGGTATTTAAACCCGTTCCCTACAGAAGTCTGTGTTAGAGAAGTCCTCAAGCTTACTTGACGAGGATGACATCGTTGAGCTCCTTACACGAGCAAGTCTGCTTATGCTTTTTATCATAGTCGTTAGATCCAGAGTTTATGCCTGCAAACGTTCAATACGCCTTTGAAAAAGAAGAAGTTGCAAATTGTAATTACTTCATTTACATTCATCATTTCTAAATACCAAATAAATTTCAAACGACATCCAATACGGTTTCTATTATTGCAATCACAAATCATAGAATTTGTTTTTCGATCATGACCAAGTGCTAACGTCGTTTTGTATTTCTTCTTACAGCTTTTAAACGATATTCCTCGTATATTCCCTTTACGTCGAAGCATACAGACCCTAGTCAAATCGGATTTTGGTGATATCTAAAATATAATGCCCAAACTCTAAAAGTTTGCGAAACAGGGGTATCGGCAATGACGTTATTACACCCCAGTTTGATGTATATCTTCGATAAAGCAGCACCATCGTAATATAACTAACAGGCACCATGAAAGAAGTTCTAGTAGCAGCTAAGTTGGTGAAGAATGACTTTTTAAGACTTCTTTGATAGTCACATAAATATAACGCGAGGGGTTGATTGGCACTAAGCTCTGTAAAATAGTATATCGTTTTATTTGCTAAGTATAGTCAACAGCTCCTACAAGTCAAAGAAATTGTTAGTCACGGTTAGTTAGATTAGATTAGGTATTTTAATAACATGAACAGAAAATGTGGTAGCAGTACTCGGAACTTCTAACAATCTTTAAATTTACAAATTTCTTTGCTATTGGATATTCTAGGACTAGGATAGACTATAGGACATAATTTAGGAAACTGATAACTCGAAATGCTTTCTTTGGCAAAGAAATAAAATAGTAATGAATGCTCCAATAGGATTTTCGAACAGTTTCTGCTTTTGTGGTCATTGATCTAGAACCAGCTAGCGTTAATCAAATAATAATTGACAAACTTCAGCTTTTCGAGGTTGGCTAGCAATTTTGGCAACTGTACAAAGAATTCCAACAAATATCAGAACAATTTTTTACAAGGATGCAACCTCTCAATGGATTTTACGTGGAACCACATAATTTTTGGAAAGTTGCTTTCCTCATGAATGGATTTAGACCTTTAAAATGTCCTCAGAAGCCAGAAGATCTCTATACTAAAATGTTGCAAATCTCTTATACAATCAGTATCAGTGTTCAAGATACTCAACCTCAAATATTAATTATAATTACCTGTGCTCCTTCTTTACTTTTTAAAAGACTAGAACTTCTACCACGAAATTTCCTATGAAGCATCTATAAAAATTTACTAGAAACTAACTATACTACAAACTTTAATAAAGTATATACCATAAAGGAAAGAATATGTTGACACACATATTACGTTATATTTATGAACTACATAAACAAAAATTCATATATGTATGTATTCACAGAGAAAGGTAAATTACGACAGGAACAGTATGGCAAGGTGCTTTGCACTTTTTCCAAGGCGCCTTCTATATTAAACACACACATTATCGCACTATCAGGCATGTGTTCTTGTTATTTTTTGGCACGGCCACACGTTGTTTTGGCAAGCAGATGCTTAGACGTAACGTGCCAATTTATCTTTAAAATAACACTAACATAGCAGATGCATTTATAGAGTTTATCTGACAGCTGTTTTTAAAAGGGGTACAACTTTTAGATAATTGCCAAATTTTAAGTGGGCTATTCTAATTATTTTATATTATGATTTCCTAGGTTGATTGTGCTATAAAGTCCTAACTTATCTGCCTTAAATATCTTTATATCATGCCAGATTTCATTCTTTTTTAGATTTGTAATCATTTGCATCTAGTTTTCTTCCTCGAACTAAATTAAGAGTGGTATCCGCTTTCCAAACATTATTTGTACTTAATGAGTCGTAATAATTTAACGTTGCTTTATGCAGGTACGTTTATCTCATATTCACATATTCGCTATGCCTCTCAACATAGTTTTGTAGTTTAATTATAAGCATGCTGCATCTTAGTGCACGTAAAGGCATTCTACATATTCAATGCAATTTACCCATACCGGCCACAGAGCATTCCCAGACTAAATGTAATTCTATAGACAACTCCTTACAATTACAGTCAAGTACTAATTTGAATTATAGTGTGTAAATTCGAATGCGCAACATTCTCCCAATTAATTTCCACGATTACTTTATTATTAGAATCGTATTCGTTGTGAGCAGCAGACGTTAAATAAAACTAATTGACGTAAGGGCGACGTTCTGAATAGGAGAACCGATTTATATTAGATCCAAATAACAATTTGATAAAAGGGTGATACGTTCCGTTATGTACGAAGATACGGTCTAAACGATTATAAGCAAATACCGAAAACTCATACTAGGCGATAAATTGAATTTATAGTTTCTTGGAAAGTGCGCCATTGTACCGTGAGCAATGAATTTGTCAGACTATGAGAAATCTGTTTGTTTGTCGGATTAGATGGTAGCTCTGACGGGTTTCACGCACATATTTAGGGCAAACTCAAGGCGGAAAGTTTGTCGAGTTGAATGACACAACGAGAACGTGTAACATGTATAGTAGATATTAGATATCTATGGTACAATTTCCGTTAGATTGTCTTAATCTGTCAATGGGAATTGTTCGGAAAAAGTAACGGAATGAGTCATTTACGTTTGCTTCTAACATATTTTTTATACAGTAATAAGAATTTATTGATTAATATATGATTTTGTTTGATAATACTTGATTGTAAATAAAAATTTTACCAACAGAATCCATCAAGTTACATCAGGTTTGGCACATATTTCGGCATCCATGCGACCAGTACTGTACAGGGCAATAAATTTTATAAGTTAATAGCATTGAGTTACGAGAATCGAATTAAGGTAACAACATTTAATTAGGGTATAACTCGATGGGGAGACGTTTTAAATTGAATATTGTACAGTGCGTCGAGTAAGCGATACATCAATTATGGTATCGTTTAAAATAATTGAAGGTTACACAACTAGGGTACATAGATGTATGCCGCGTATATTGCCTATTAAGAATGGTCCTCAAGCAAGATAAATTAATGTTTTAGTTGTAAAGTTGTAGAAGATCGCTGTAAATTATAGAGTTGCACCAAGAATTGGAAGTAATATCTGTAAATTGTTCAGGTTTGAATAATAATGATACAGGTTTAACACTTGGGATCTCTTCACGTTTTTGTTTCGGCAGAGCTACATACTTCAAGTTGGTTTTTTTTTCTTTACATTTCGTCTTGAATTATTTCGTTGAGTTCGCTTATCATATATAGGTACGCCGCCCATCTGTGATTGTATTATTTCTGCTATTGCATAGTATAAATGAAAATATCTACAACAGTTTTCTGTTAAATTAAGTTCAGAAATACGCTCTATAGGAGAACAAGGAAGCTCAAAGACATACATTTTCTGGATTGTTTGTAGTTAACGTGATCTAAATCCTTCATCATAAATGTCTAAATGGCGCTTCCCAAATCTAAAATGCTTTCTAGGGTTGACATACATACATACGTGCTAGAAAAATGGCAATAAATCTGATTTTCTTGGTAAATTTTCAAGTAGCAAATTAGACGTATGCAGTTCTTAGCTTCTTCCATCGCTTTGTTGTACAAACAATTTCTGGCTTATAGTAATATTTTTTATCAATTTGGCAGTAACCGCTTCTACTGAGCCACTCTGACGTCATATACATAGTATGTAAAGATTTCGTTAGAGAACTTCCTCACGTTTTCTTCTTTGTTTGATACAGACTAAACGAATTGAAGGTATTTTATTATCAACCTCCACACAACCATTATTACAGAAGAAGTCGCTGTTGTGCTTGATGATCTACCAACTGTTACTATAAACAATATGCGCAAACTCCGTGACAGTTACCCAGAGGTATTGCTGTCGATCATTACGTTCTGCGAGGGCTTGCTTTTAATATTGGTTGATATAAGTCCCAACATCGTTTTGAATATCGTCATGGCTTCCATGCGACGCGATGGATCGCGTTAGCAGCTAAAAATATGTTACCACCACAGTTCAATTTGAGCGTAGCCAAGGATGGTAAAATCTAAAATAGTCAAAATCAAAAGTATCAAACTATTATTTAAGTATCAGAAACTGTCGCTTGTTAGCTAACAAGAAAAACTAAAGTGTTTGCGGATAATTGGAAAAAAGTAACTATTTGATGATAATGTGTAGATCGCGGCAGTAGACCCTTGAAAGCTCCAACCGAAGTATTGTATAAACAAACAAATTTGGCATGAGAATTTAGGATCACCCTTGCTTATTAATGTTGTATTTTGCAATTAAATGTATGCATCTATTTATGTAAAGTTTCTTTTATACTATGTTTGAATTTATTT